>ML376924.1:0-55461 GCA_005239525.1 Nicotiana knightiana
GATCAAATCAGAATCAGTTAATTATCTAATTATGTGATTTCCTTCTATAATTAGAGTTATACCATAAGTAGAATTCCTCTACATAAAGAGGAGTTCTAATCATTTGTAACGACCATCATCATTCACTGAGTTTAAAGAAATACAATTCTTTCTTCCTCGCTTACATTATTGTTCATCAATTTATTCCATTCTCTAATGCTCTTGCACTTATCGGTTCGAGAGTATCTAGACTCGAGGGCTGAAGCTTTATTTGAGCACTGGTTTAAGTTACTTATAATTCAATTCTGTCATTTATCTTCACATTTATCAATCAGTGTTGAGTGAAATCACATATCCTTAAAACCACAATATAAGTTTAATTGTTATCCAAATTTTAGGATAAACAGTTCGGCGCCCACCCTGGGGCTAAGGATAATAGTGATTGTTCAATATTGATTCTGATAACGCACACGATTTTACGTTTGTTCTTGTATGTGTTTTTGTTTTTCAAGATAAAACATGTCAAACTCACAAACAGCACCCACACATGTGACAATGCCTCGGATTTCATGGGGAAAACGACAATGTAGCTGCTCCAGGGGTCGAGGAGCCTCAGGCTGATCTCGAGGGAGCCCCAATTTCCAATACAGTCGACGTTAATTCGCATATCACCTTAAATGTAAATTTGGGCGTAGATCCCGAAGGGAGCGTACGCAGAGAAGGCCAATCTGGTTGTCGAGGTACGTAGGGCAGAGGATATGGAGGAGTCAGCCTCCAAGTAATATTCGAGATGTTACAGGCTCAACAAGAAGCTATTGCACAGCTACAAAAGTAGCATCGAATGCCGAGTAGGGTCGAACCAGAAGTCGCCCCGGAACCGAACCAGTGCCAGAAAGGTCAAACGCCAACGAATCGGGGACTGATCCCGCCGTTATGAAAATTCTTAAGGAGATCACCAAACTAATTGAATCAGGAAAATTGATCATTCAGGCAAATGATAAGAAAGTATAAATGTACAACTCCGGGGTTGACCAAATACCGGGGGCACCGCCGATTATAAAAGGAATGGACTCAAAGAAGTTTGCGCAGAAGACGTTCCCCCCCCCCCCNNATACCACCGAATTCCATCGACTCATTCTCCATGCTTGCATATTCTTTCATAAAGGCACATGCGGTGGCAATAAAGGTTGCGACGAGGAAATAAGACATTTTCAAAGTAAAACAAAAGGATAATGCAATGCTGAGTGAGTTCGTGTCTCGGTTCCAAATGGAACGCATGGAATTACCACCGATCACAGATGATTCGGATGTTCTAGCCTTTACTCAGGGGTTGAACGAACGGAGTTCGATGACATCACGTCAACTAAAGCAGAATCTAATTGAATATTTGGTGTTAACCTGGGCCAATGTACATAATCGGTACTACTCGAAGAGCAGAGTTGAGGATGAACAATTGGGAACCCCTTCCGGTTCTGTATATCCGAACATGCTCGTAGGTAGAAACTAGACGGATATCGATAGGGAACCTCGATCGAACAGAGGCCGATACCAGTCGTAAAGCATAGATCGTAGAAACAGTGGACCTAGACGCAATACTATCTGAAATAATCAAAGGGGTGATCGAGGACATAGTTCTCGGGGACTTATGAGCAAAAGTGGTGTCGATAAGCATGCCGATCCAATAGAGGAACCACGATTATCGGAGTACAACTTCAATATCGACGCATCAGGTATTGTGTCTTCCATTAGGAGAATCAAAGATACTAGATAGCCCAGGCCCCTTCAAACCAATCCTTCTTAGAGAAACCCCCATCAAATATGCAAGTACCATGGTACACATGGCCACAGGATCTAAGACTGCAACTAAGGGAGGAGGTAGCCCGTCTATTCAACGAGGGCCACCTTTTGAGAGTTGTTAAGCAATCGAGCCAAAAACCATTTCAGAGAAACATACGCCAATAGGAAAAATGAACAGGAGAACCACAGCATGTGATCCATATGATCGTCGGTGGTTTTGAAATTATACAAGGACCCGGGTTCAAACCCACTAAAGTATAAATTACTAGGGAAAAACGAACCCGACATTATGTGCCAGAAGGTACCGCATTATTCAACGATGAGGAAGCGAGAGGAATCTCTCAACCCCACAATGATGCTCCGGTATTTTCTATCTTTATGAATAAAATTCAAGTTAAGCGTGTTTTAATTGATACAGGGAGCTCGGCAAATATTATCCAATCGAGGGTCATGGAGCATCTCGGCCTACAAGATCAAATCATATTGTAATGACTCGGTTGGTCGTTTCGAGAGTTATAGCCCTGGTTCTCCCATTTCAGCTTCTTTTGTACTTTACAACTGTATTTTATCGTACCGGGTTGGTTGGTTCGGGTCTGGAGTGGTTTCGGAGTGAATTGAGACACTTAGTCTCTAAATTAGAAACTTAAGTTGGAAAAGTCAACCGTATGTTGACTTATGTGTAAACGATCTCGGATTTAAATTCTGATGGTTTCATTAGCTCCGTTAGGTGATTTTGGACATAGGAGCGCGTCCGGAATAAGGTTTGGAGCTCCGTAGTAGAATTAGGCTTGAATTGGCAAAAGTCGAAAATTTGGTATTTTTGGTCGGCAGTGGAAAATTTGATATAAGGGTCGGAATGGATTTTCGGAAGATGGAGTAGGTTCGTGGTGTCATTTGTGACGTGTGTGTAAAAGTTGAGGTCATTAGGACGTTGTTTGGTAGGTTTCAGCATCATATGCGGAATTTGAAAGTTTAGAAGTTCTTAGGCTTGAATCCGAGGGTAATTTGGTATTTTGTTGCCTTTTTGGGTAATTCGAACGTTCGACTAAGTTTGTATGGGGTTATATGACTTGTTGGCATGTTTGGTTGGGGTCCCGAGGGCCTCGGGTGTGTTTTGGGTGGTTAACGGATTAAGTTTGAAGTTTGGAGAATTGCTGAAGTTGGCATATTGCTGGTGTAAACGCACCTGCAAGAATATAGCCGCAGGTACGACACCGCACGTGCGGTGGGATTGGCGCATATGCGGAGGTGAGTTGGATTGGGGAAAACCACAGGTGTGAATGGGTGTGCGCATCTGCGAGCCCGCAGAAGTGGGAAGTTTCCCGCAGAAGCGGAAGAGATGAGGACTGGCAGTGGTCGCAGGTGCGAGGTCTTTTCCGCAGCTGCGAGGTCGTAGAAGCGGATAGGGAGATCAGGTGGGGAGATGGGCACTTAAGTTATTTTCTGCAGATGCAGAGATTGTTGCGCAAAAGTGGCTCAGCAGGTGCACATTTTGAGCCGCATGTGCGAAAAGTCTGGGCGGAACCTATAAATAGAAGACTTCGTGATTTTTGCTCATTTCCACCATTTTCAACTCGGGCTTTGGAGCTTTTGGGGTGATTTTTGAAGGGGGTTCAAGGATATTCACTGAGGTAAGTTGCTTGAGCTCTATTACCATTAGCTATGGTGTTTTCCCGTTGATATCCCACCCAATTAGTAGGATTTTTGAAGTGAAATAAGGGGTTAGGGCTTGGGATTTTGGAGAGAGTAATTTGGGGATTTGAGGGACCAAATGAAGTCATATTTTGATGAATTTAGTATGGGTAGACTCGTGAGTGAATGGGATTTCCGGTTTTATGACTTTTGTCGGATTTTGAGACATGGTCCCGAGGGCTGGGTTTGAGTGAATTTCGGGATTTAGCCTATAATTTGGTAATTTCCTTGTGGGATTCATTCCTTTATCTCATATTGATCGTATTTTATTTCTTGTGGCTAGATTCGGTGTTACACCCCATGTTTTCATACATAAGTGTACGTCGTAAGTCAATTGATGTAAGCTCAGAAATAAGATTATATTTGGAATCATATAAAGTAAGTTAATCATGTTACCTTAGAGGTTACAAATATTTAAGATAACGAGTACCGCGAGGGTTGGAAAGCTTAGAAGCTAAACCAATTAAAGAAAATAAGTTTCGTCGAAAGTAGACGAGTTTGGAATGTTATAACATGTAATTTAGGGTGAGACTATGGTTCATTACATGATAAGGAGGTTATGTTATGAGTTATTTTTGTCATATGATAGTCGTGTGCTATGTTTTGAAGTCAAGCAAGTTGTGGAACAAAATTTGGCAAAGGTCTTCACAAGTTACATTCATAAAATTTGTTGAAACTTAGGTCAAATGTATCTGAGATTTTCTCACAATATACTTGGAATTAGGGGATTATCTACCTACCAAATTGAATATCTATGAGTCTAGTTTCTAACACATTAAACCGTTAATCGATATAACATATGAGTAGAGAGATATTTGCAAGTTCGCGAGACTGCGCAGACATCATAAGTGACAAGTAGGTGGGTCACTAAAGCTTTTTGAGAAATTGTCACGACCCCAGTTCGCCCTCTGTGAACATGTCGTGATGGCACCTAGTCCCTATAACTAGGTAATCCAAACAATGCGGAAAAACAACATAACTTGCGGAATAATTAATTAAAACTGAACAACAAAGGAAAGACTGTACATAAATGCCGCTCGGCATATACAACCCAATAATGTGGAAGTCTATAATATCACCCCAGAACCCGGAAACTCACGGGAAACACAGGCTAACAGAAATGTAATACACTGCTCTAACTCCAGAATGTCTAAACAAATGTAAGGAAGGAAAAGCTTTCCACAAAAGCTGGAATAAGATAGAGACTCCTGGTCTGCGGACGCGGCAGATGTACCTCGAAGTCTCTGCTGGATCTCTCAACCTCGGGGATAGTGCGCCTGGGTGGAGGTACCTGGATCTTCATATGAAAAACATACGCATAAGAGACATGAGTACACCACATCGGTACTCAGTAAGTGCCAAGCCTAACCTCGGTCGGGTAGTGACGAAGAAGATCAGGGCCCTACTGAGGTTAAACAATATAATAGAAATTTACAGTATGAAAACAGGCAGTAATAATGAGTACAACAGTGAAATAAGACAGGTTAAACAGGGCAATAACCCGAAAACACAAAGAGCGGAGTAAACACGAAATATGTACAGCTCAATAACAATGGTAACAATGAGGATATCCGAAGATACCATCATGTAGTCCTTTTCTCGACTGTCTAGTGGATCTCCCGGGATACCGTCTCGTATTCCATCATATGTATATCCGATGGATCTCCCGGGATGCCGTCCCATAGTCCATCATATGTGCAGGCGGGGATCTCCCGGGATACCGTCCCGTAGTCCCAAAGTAAATATGCAGAGGGATCTCCCGGGATACCGTCCCGTAGTCCCAAAGTAAATATGCAGGCACAACAAGAAGATATTCAGAAATAGAGTGCAAAAATACAAGGCCACAATTATTTCTATTCTAACATGCTTCACGTAGTACAATTAAAGCAACTTAAGCAAATAGGCAATTCAATTCAACTAGGCATGCTTTTCTAAACTAACATGGGCTATAATTGCAAGTAGAATAAAGCAGGTAAGAAAGAAACTCAGTCTAAATATTTAAAGTAAAACCGGATTTTCAACAATTAGCACAAGTACGCGCTCGTCACCTCACGTACAAGCCATTCAATTACTAAATATCACATCCTAAGGGGAAAGGTCCCCACACAAGGTTAGACAAGCCACTTACCTCGAACCGGCTCAAAATCAACTCGAAACCACACGTTTGCCACGAGTATCCGACTCCAAATGGCCCAAATCTATACAATTCAATTACATATCGTAAATAACATCTCAAGCAACTAATTCTACTATTTAATTCAAAGCTAAGGAAGCGAAATTAGGTAAAATGACCAAAATGCCCCTCGATCCCACGTCTCGGAATTGGGTAAAAGTTATATTTTCCGGACACCCATTCACTCACGAACTCACTCGACCAGAAACAATCGAAATCCGATGCCAAAAACCCCTTAAATTCTCAAAATTTTGGATTGGGGAAGTTTCATCAATTCCCCATGGTTTTTACCCTATTTTTGATAATTAAACTAAAGAAAACAACGGGGATTAATGGTCTAACAACGAATTAAGATTAAAAAAGGTTACCTATGAGCCTTCTCTACAAAACCTACTGAAAATCGCCAAATCCCGAGCTCTCAAACGATTTATAGACTTATGAAATAAACCCTCGGATTTTTTGAATAAACACACAGGGATCTCGCACCTGCGGTCCCGATCACTGCACCTGTGGTACCACACCTGCGGAAAAAGCATCGCAGGTGCGGGATTCACTTAACTCCACTAGGGTCGCACCTGCGGTCATTTGGTCGCGCCTGCGGTCCCGCACCAGCGGAACCCAGGTCGCACCTGCGACCACTGGTCAACCCCCTCACCATCGCACCTGCGATCAACTCTATTGCGCCTGCGAGTCCGCACCTACAGGAAAACCTTCGCATGTGCGAAAACACCAGAAGAGGTCTGGTTCAGCTATTTGATAAGTCCCAATTTCTTCCGTTAAGCATCCGAAACAACCCCGAGGCCCTCGGGACTTCAACCAAAACCACCAACCGACCCTAATACCTTATTCGAACTAGTTCGAGCCTTAAAAACACGTCTCATAACATCAAAATCATCGATTATGCATAGGTTCAAGCCTAGAAACTTTGGAACATTCTAGAATTCACATCCGACGCCGAAACACGTCTACACTCATCCGAATGACCTCAAATTTTTCACAAACATCCCAAATGACATGACGGAACTACTGCGACTTCCAGAATTCCATTCTGATCCTCGAATCAAATATTCACTATCGGACTAGAAATTTCAAAACTTCAAACTTCGGCATTAGCCTAAATGAGCTACGGACTTCCAAAATGCATTCAGAACATGCTCCTAACCCCGAAATCACCTAACGGAGCTAACGTAACCATTGGATCTCCATTCCGAGGCCGTCGTCACACTGTTCCGACTACGGGCAATTTTCCAACACCTAAGCTCTCATTTAGGAACTAAGTGTCCCAAAACTCTCCGAAACTCAAAACCGAACATCCCGGCAATTCAATTTAGTAGAAATAGACTTGGGGAAAACAGTTAATAGGAGATCGGGGCGTTAATTATTAAGACGACCGGCCAGGTCATCACATCCTCCTACACTTAAACATTCGTTCGTCCTCGAACGAGCATAAAGACATACCCGAAGTAGTGAAAAGATGAGGGTTTTTGCTGCGCATATCCTGCTCGGTCTCCCAGGTCGCCTCCTCGGTCGGCTGACCCCGCTACTGAACCCTTATTGAAGCAATGTTCTTCGACCTAAGCTTTCTGACATGCCTGTCCAATATAGCTACAGGCTCCTCAACATATGATAGATCCTTGTCCAATTGGACTGAGCTCAAATCCAAGACATGAGACGGGTCACTGCGATATCTTTGGAGCATCGAAACATGAAATACCGGATGAACTCCTGCCAAGTTAGGAGGTAAGGCAAGCTCATAAGCAACCTCCCCAACACGCCTCAATATCTCAAAAGGTCCAATAAATCTCGGACTCAATTTCCCTTTCTTCCCAAATCTCATAAATCCCTTCATAGTCGAAACCTGAAGCAGAACCCGCTCTCCGACCATATATGAAACATCACGAACCTTTCGATCCGCGTAACGAGTCTATCCTGAATCACCTTGACCTTCTCCAATGCATCCTGAACCAACTCTGTGCCCAATAGCCTGGCCTCACCCGGCTCAAACCAACCCACCAGAGATCTGCACCTCCTACCATATAAAGCCTCACACGGCGCGATCTGAATGCTGGACTGATAACTGTTGTTGTAAGAAAACTCCGCCAATGGAAAGAACTGATCCCAAGACCCTCCAAACTCAATCACACACGCACGGAGAATATCCTCAAGAATCTGAATAGTGCGCTCAGACTGTCCGTCCGTCTGGGGGTGAAATGATGTGCTCAACTCCACCCTGGTACCTAACTCCTACTGAACGACTCTCTAGAAACGTGAAGTGAACTGAGTACCTCTGTCTGAAATAATAGAAACTGGAATACCATGCAGACGAACGATCTCCCGAATATTAATCTCCGCCAACCGCTCCGATGAATAAGTAGTCAGTATTGGAATAAAATGGGCTAATTTGGTCCAGCTGATCCACAATCACCCAAATAGCATCATGCTTCCTCAAAGTACGATGAAGTCCAACCACAAAGTCCATGGTGATCCGCTCCCACTTCCACTCTGGAAGCTCAATCTGCTGAAGTAACCCTCCCGGTCTCAGATGCTCACATTTGACCTGCTGACAGTTGAGACACTTGGCTACAAACTCTGTTATATCCTTCTTTATTCTTTGCCACCAATAGTGTTGTCTCAAATCATGGTACATCTTCGTGGTACCCGGATGGATGGAAAACCGCAAACCGTGGGCCTCAGCTAAAATCAACTCCCGAAGCCCATCAACATTGGGCACACAAATCCGACCCGGCATCCTCAATACCCTGTCACCCCCAATGGTCACATCTCTGGCATCACCGTGCTGAACTGTGTCCTTGAGGACAAGTAAATGAGGGTCATCATATTGCCGCTCCCTGATACGATCGAATAAGGAAGACCGAAAAACCACACAAGCTAGGACCCGACTGGGCACCGAAAGGTCCAATCTCACAAACTGACTAGCTAAGGCCTGAACACCTATCGTCATAGGCCTATCTGAAGTTGGTAAATATGCCAAACTCCCCAACTCTCCGCTCGACGACTCAAAGCATCGGCCACTACATTGGCCTTCCCCAGGTGGTATAATATAGTGATGTCATAGTCCTTTAGCAACTCTAACCATCTACGCTGGCGCAAATTTAGATCATTCTGCCTGAATATGTGCTACAAACTCCAGTGATCCGTAAATATCTCACAGGGAACACCATATAAATAATGACGCCAGATCTTCAAGGCATGAACAATGGCAGATAACTCAAGGTCATGGACAGGGTAATTCTTCTCATGTATCTTCAACTGTCTGGACGTATAGGCTATCACCCTACCGTCATGCATCAACACCGCTCCAAGGCCGACTCGCGAGGCATCACAATAAACTATATAAGACCCCGAACTAGTAGGCAATATCAAGATTGGGGTTGTAGTCAAAGTTGTCTTAAGCTTCTGAAAGCTCTCCTCACACTCATCTGTCCACTGAAATGGGGCACCCTTCTGGGTCAATCTAGTCATAGGGGCCGCAATTGATGAAAATCCCTCCACAAAACGACGGTAGTAGCCCGCCAAGACAAGGAAACTGTGAATCTGTGTAACTGAGGACGGCCTGGGCCAACTCTGCACGGCCTCTACCTTCGTCGGATCCACCCGAATGCCCTCACTCGATACTACGTGGCCTAAGAATGCCACAGAATTTAACCAGAACTCACATTTTGAGAACTTTGCATACAACTTCTTCTCTCTCAGGGTCTGAAGCACTATCCTCAGGTGTTGCTCATGATCTTCCCGACTCCGGGAGTAAACAAGAATATCATCTATGAAAACAATGACGAACGAGTCAAGATATGGCCTGAACACACTGTGCATCAAATGCATAAATGCTACGGGGGCATTAGTCAGCCCAAATGACATAACTAGAAACTCATAATGGCCATACTGAGTCCTGAAGGCAGTCTTCGAGATATCTGGCTCCCGAATATTTAACTGATGATAACCTGAGCGCAAATCAATCCTAGAAAATACTTGTGCGCCCTGAAGCTAGTCAAATAGATCATCAATATGAGGCAAGGGATAACGGTTCTCCACTATAACCCTATTCAACTGGTGATAATCAATAAACATGCGCATAGAACCATCATTTTTCTTCACAAACAAGACAAGAGCACCCCAAGGTGAAACACTAGGTCGAATAAAACCCTTATCAAGCAATTCTTGTAACTGATCCTTTAACTCCTTCAACTCAGGAGGAGCCATAAGGTACGGAGGAATGGAAATGGGCTGAGTGCCCCGCAACAAATCAATGCCAAAATCAATGTCTCTATCGGGCGACATAACCGGAAGGTGGATGGAAACACATCGGGATAATCCCGTACCACTAGAACTGAATCAACAGAAGGGGTATCAACACTGACATCTCTCACGTAAGCTAAATACGCGGCACACCCCTTCTCAACCATACACTGAGCTTTAAGGAAAGAGATAACTCTACTGGGAGTGTGATCTAAGGTACCACTCCACTCAACATGCAGAATACCTGGCATAGCCAGCGTCACGGTCTTTGCGTGACAAACCAGTCCATGACCATGATAATATCAAAATACACCATATCGAGTAACAATAAATCCGCACTGGTCTCAAAACCACAAATAGTAACCAAACACGACCGATAAACGCGGTCCACAACAAGAGAATCCCCCACAGGAGTAGAAACATAAACAGGAGAACTCAAAGAATCTCGGGCTATACCCAAATGCGGAGCAAAATAAGAAGACACATAAGAATACGTGGAGCTTGGATAAAATAGAACCGATGCATCTCTGTGACAAACCAGTATAATACCTGTAATGACATAATCGGAGGCAACAACCTCGGTTCGAGCAGGAATAGCATAATATCTGGCATGTCCTCCCCCTCAAGGGTGACCTCTACCTCCCCGACCTCCGCCCCTAGCTGTTTGGGCAGATGGGGTAGCAGTTGGAGCTATGATCATGGCCTGAGAACTCTGTTGAGCACGCTGTGGCTGAAAAGTCTGTGAAGATGCACCCCTACTAAGTCTAGGGAAGTCCCTAACCAGATGTCGTGTATCTCCACACTCGAAACAAGCTCTGGGAGGAAGTGGTGGTTTTGACTGGCTAGGGCCAGGTCTGCTAGACTGGCCTCTGAAAGCACCCCGCGCAGGAGGTGCGCTAGAAACTGGAGGTGCATAGTAAGGCTCCTGAGGCCTGGGTGGAGCTGGAGTACCGTTGGCTGCTGGAAGAGTCGAATGAACGAGGGGGACCATATAACCCTTACCATGTCGACCTGCTACTGGGGTACATGCACCAGAGTAGTGGCTCGACTCTCGAGACCTCTTGGCCTCTCTCTCCTCTCACTCCCTAGAGAGCATACCCTCGATCCTCCTAGCAATAATCACTAACTGCTGATAAGGAATGTCCATCTCCAACTCTCGAGCCATGCTAGATCTGATCGGTGGGATAAGACCCTCGATGATCTGACAAACCCTCTCACGGACAGTAGCAACCAAAGTCGGTGCATGCCTAGCGAATCTGGTTCAACGGATAACATACTCTGAAACTGTCATAGCACCCTGGCGCAAATGCTCAAACTCTGCGCGCCATGCGTCCCTGAGGCTCTGAGGAACAAACTCTCTCAGGAACATATCTGAGAACTAGGTCCAGGTCAGTGAAGCAGCCTCGTCTGGACTGTCTAACTCATAGATGCGCCACCAATCATAGGCGGCTCCGCGAAACTAGAAGGTAGTAAAGGAAACCCCACTTGATCTGGCTATGCCCATAGTGCGAAGAATACGGTGGCACTCC
The DNA here is from genome assembly GCA_005239525.1 of Nicotiana knightiana. Lineage (NCBI taxonomy): Eukaryota > Viridiplantae > Streptophyta > Magnoliopsida > Solanales > Solanaceae > Nicotiana > Nicotiana knightiana. The sequence continues at coordinate 11,428 of ML376924.1, forward strand.
TCTAGAAACCCCAAGGCATCATTTTATACTAGACCACTGAATACCGGAGAATCATACTTCTTGAACCTCTCAAGTCTCCGCTGCTCGTCCTCCGAAGCAGCTGACCCATCCTCGAGCTGAACTGGCACTACGGGCGGTGCAGGAATGATCTCTGGGACCTACTCCACATGCACTCGCTGCTCAGGAGTGCGGGCGGCGGGAGTCTTTGCTCCTCCCCCGGCCTAGGACGTGGTTGCAGCAAGGGGAAGAAACCCTGCCTGAGCTAGAGTGGTGTACATAGACATGAACTAAGCTAGCGTCTCCTGAAGGGCAGGAGTAGTAGTGGCAGTAGGCGTGTCAGGTGCCTGGACTTCGGCTGGATCTACTGGTGGTACCTCGGCGGCAGCTCGCGCAGGTGCTCTCGCTGCACCATGTGCGCGTCCTCAGCCTCCACCTCGGCCCCGGCCTCTAACGGCTGCAGTAGGGGCACGGGTTCCTGATCGTCCCGAGTAGCACGTGTCCTCATCATCTGTGATAGAATAGAAGACAGAGGTTTAAAATTGATGTCAAAAATATTGCACGACAAGGAAATCAATAAAGTGAAGATTTTTCCTAAACAGTTACATAGCCTCTCGAAGATAAGTACAAACGTCTCCGCACCGATCAGCGAGACTCTAATAAACTGCTCTGTATTCCGTGACTCCTATGAACCTAGAGCTCTGATACCAACTTGTCACGACCCCAGTTCGCCCTCCGTGAACATGTCATGATGGCACCTAGTCCCTATAACTAGGTAAGCCTAACAATGCGAAAAATCAACATAACTTGTGGAATAATTAATTAAAACTGAACAACTAAGGAAAGACTGCATATAAATTCCGCTCGCCATATACAGAAGTCTACAATATCACCCCAAAACTAGGAAACTCACGGGAAACACAGGCTAACAGAAATGTAATACACCGCACTAACTCCAGAATGTCTAAACAAATGTAAGGAAGGAAAAGCTTTCCACAAAAGCTGGAATAAGATAGATACTTATGGTCTGCGGACGTGGCAAATGTACCTCGAAGTCTCTGCTGGATCTCTCAACCTCGGGGATAGTGCGCCTGGGTAGAGGTACCTGGATCTGCACATGAAAAAATGCGCAGAAGGGGCATGAGTACACCATAGCGTTACTCAGTAAGTGCCAAGCCTAACCTCGGTCGGGTAGTGATGAGGAAGGTCAGGTCCCTACTAAGGTTAAACAATATAATAGAAATTTACAGTATGAAAACAGGCAGTAATAATGAGTACAGCAGTGAAATAATACAGGTTAAAAAGGCAATAACCCGAAAATACAAAGAGCGGAGTAAACACGGAATATGTACACCTCAATAACAATGGTAACAATGAGGATCTCCCAAGATACCGTCCTGTAGTCCTTTTATCAATTGTCTAGTAGATCTCCCGGGATACCGTCCCGTAATCCATCATATGTATATCCGATGGATCTCCCGAGATACTGTCCCGTAGTCCATCATATGTGCAGGAGGGGATCTCCCGGAATACCGTCCCATATTCCCAAAGTAAATATGCAGGGGGATCTCCCGGGATACCGTCCCGTAGTCCCAAAGTAAATATGCAGGGGGACCTCCCGGGATACTGTCCCGTAGTCCCAAAGTGAATATGCAGGGGGATCTCCTAGGATATCGTCCCGTAGTCCCAAAGTAAATATGCGCACAACAAGAAGATATTCAGAAATCGAGTGCCAAAATACAAGGCAACAAGTAGTTCTAGTCTAACATGTTTCATGAAGTACAATTAAAGCAACATAAGCAAATAGGCAATTCAAGTCAACTAGGCATGCTTTTCTAAACTACCATGGGCTATAATTGCAAGTAGAATAAAGCAGGAAAGAAAGAAACTCAGTCTAAATATTAAAGTAAAACCGGATTTTCAACAATTAGCACAAGTACGTGCTCGTCACCTCACGTACAAGGCATTCAATTACCAAATATCACATCCTAAGGGGAAAGGTCCCCCACACAAGGTTAGACAAGCCACTTACCTCGAACTGGCTCAAAATCAACTCGAAACCACACGTTTTCCACGAGTATCCGACTCCAAATGGCCCAAATCTATACAATTCAATTACATATCGTAAATAACATCTTAAGCAACTGATTCTACTATTTAATTCAAAGCTAAGGCACGAAATTAGGTAAAATGACCAAAACGTCCCTCGAGCCCACGTCCCGGAATCGGGTAAAAGTTATATTTTTCGGACACCCATTCACTCACGAACTCACTCGACCAGAAACAATTGAAATTCAATGCCAAAAATCCCTTAAATTCTCAGAATTTCGGTTTGGGGAATTTTCATCAATTCCCCATGGTTTTTACCCCATTTTTTATAATTAAACTAAAGGAAACAACGGGGATTAATGGTCTAACAATGAATTAGGATTAGAAAACATTACATATGATCCTTCTCTTCAAAACCCACTGAAAATCGCCAAATCCCGAGCTCTCAAACGATTTATAGACTTATGAAATAAACCCTCGAATTTTTGGAATAAACACGCAGGGATCTCGCACCAATGGTCCCGATCACCGCACTTGCGGAAAAAGCATCGCAGGTGTGGGATTCACTTAAGTCCACTGGGGCCGCACCTGCGGTCGTTTGGTCGCACCTGCGGTCCCGCACCTGCGGAACTCAGGTCGCACATGCGACCACTAGTCAACCCCCGTCACCATCGCACCTGCGATCAACCCTATCGCGCCTGCGAGTCCGCACCTGCGGGAAAACCTTCGCAGGTGCAAAAACACCAGAAGAGGTCTGGTTCAGCTATTTGATAAGTCCCAATTTCTTTCATTAAGCATCCGAAACAACCCCGAGGCCCTCGGGACCTCAACCATAACCACCAACCGACCCTAATACCTTATTCGAACTAGGTTGAGTCTTAAAACCACATCTCATAACATCAAAATCATCGATTATGCATAGGTTCAATCCTAGAAACTTAGGAAAATTCTAGAATTCACATCTGACGCCGAAACACGTCTACACTCATCCGAATGACCTCAAATTTTTCACACACATCCCAAATGACATGAAAAAACTACTGCGACTTTCGGAATTCCATTCCAACCCTCGGATCAAAGACTCACTATCGGACTGGAAACTTCAAAAATTCAAACTTCGGCATTTTAAGCCTAAATGAGCTACGGACTTCGAAAATGCATTCAGAACACGCTTCCAACCCCAAAATCACCTAACGGAGCTAATGGAACCATCAGATCCCCATTTCGAGGTCGTCTTTACACTGTCCGAATACGGGAAACTTCCCAACACCTAAGCTCTCATTTAGGAACTAAGTGTCCTAAAACTCTCCGAAACTCAAAATCGAACATCCCGGTAATTCAATGTAGCAGAAATAGACTTGGGGAAAACAGTTAATAGGGGATCCGGGCATTAATTCTCAAGATGACCGGCCGGGTCGTCACAGAAATACATTTGTGTGTTATATGAGGTCTTATTGGGACATATTATATACCAAATTTAAGGTCTTGGAATGTATTTTACAACTATCTTAAACGTTCTGTCATACAACATCCAGATAAAAAGATATAAGTGTCGGAAGATGGGCCAATGCTAGGGTGCCAAGCTAGCACCTCTTTGTCTTTTCCAAAGTTGATATATATAAGTCGTAGGTCGGCTTTCTCTTCATTTTTCAGTATAACACGACCAGAGAACACCCATAAACATATCCTTAAGCTATCTTCTAGGGTTTCAAAGAAGATTATCATCCCAGGCATGAAATCCACAAGCGATAACATCAAAATGATCCCTACGACGTAAGTGTCATTATACCGCCTCTCTTTTTTCTTTGTAGTTAGAGTTTTGGAAGGTACTTCATAGTAAATAAAAGTATAATATCTGTATTTAAGTGTTTAAATATCAAGTAAGGTTGATAAATGTGTTTCCTAATAGTTAGAACTCATGGGACTGTAATCGGAAGTTGTGAGTTCGAGTTATTTGACTTGTAGTGGACTGTTTGTGGGTTGTTTCGTGTTGGCCTCTTGTGCTGATGTTTTATGGAGTTTTGGAGGATAAAGTGTGTGGGAAAAAAACACATAATGACGAAATGGTGGGATGTTTTTTCGTCGTCATTTTTGTTACGGTTGTTTGACACTACTTTTGTTGTCGTTTCATGTATGAAGTGATTAGGGTGTGTAGGCTGTTTTGTGATATATTGTGGTGGAGATAAGGTTGGGAAATAATGCATACATGTTGTTATTGTTTTGTTCTTGGTTTTGTTGGTATGTTGTATTGGAGGAGGGCCTTGTTACAGGGGAGATGCTGCCCGAATTTACGTAAGCGAGCTACTAGCTTAAGTTACAGACTTAGCCCTTGCTCAACACTGATTCTGAATCTCCTTATGATATGATAGATTGAGTTGACTTGTTTGAAGAGTTTCTTGGAAGGTACTAAGGACTCAATTTGGTTAAGGTATGTTAAGGCTCTTCCTTCATTCTCTTGGCATAATCTAAAGTGAAACGAACGTAAACAATACGCTATTTAATAATGAATCTACTCCTAGCAACTAAGGTGGTCCATGTTGTTCTTTCCTTATAAAGTTATTCTAAGAAAGTATGTATGATCCTTGATTCCTAGTGAAGCTCATATTCACGGTATGATGTCCATAATGTTAATAGAAGGTGTAACTACCTTACGTCACTCCAAAAGGTTTAGAGCGTGATTTCACGAGTCCAGCATGCATGCATTATATATAGTATCTATTTTACTCTACCGAGCCGCACTATAGTCGGCCGGGTATGGCACCTATTGTGAAACCACTGATCATTTTGGTTTACCGATATCCACATGGCAGGGTACGATTCTACCGAGCCTTATGATGGCCGGGTATGTTTTTACCGAGTCCTCTACGAGGCCGGGTATGATATGATGATGATGCCCACAGAGGCAGATGTTTTTAAAAGATTATATATATATATATATATATATATATATATATCACGCATTTCATGTCACTATCTCTCAGAGGCACTCAGATTCTACAGGTTGTATCTCCTATATCTCTTTACATTACTGTTCTTAGTTATGATATTCTGCCTTACATACTCAGTACTTTATTCGTACTGAAGTCCCTTTTGCTTGGGGATGCTGTGTTTCATGCCCGCAGGTCCCGATAGACAGGTTAACAGTCCTCTCCGTAGTCTATCGGCTCAGCGGAAGGTGTTTCTGCACTCCACTTGCTCCGGATTTGCCTATATAGTCAGTATGATTGGGACATGCATTGATTGGTATGGCGGGGCCCTGTCCTGGCCTTTATGTTGTTTATGTACTCTTAGAGGCTTGTAGATAAATGTCAAGTATATGGATACTTGTATGGCCTTGTCGGCCTATGTTTTGAGTTTACAAATGATCATGTCAGCCTTATAGGCGCGTAGGTCACATGTATAAGTTTCTATATCATGTTAGGTCGTCCTATGTCTAGCATTCCCTTATATTTATTTCGGTTATCTCATGATGGCCCTTTTCGCCCATTTACCCATGATAGTACGATAAGAAATATATGTTATGTTGGTACTCGGTCGAGTAATGTACCGAGTGCCCATCGCGGCCCATAGGTTGGGTCGTGACAGAAGTGGTATCAAAGCAGTTCTATCCTAGGGATGTCTACAAGCCATGTCTATTGGGGTCTTGTTTATGGGTGTGTTGTGCACCACACTTATAAGCAGAAGGTTACAAGGTATTTAGGACTGTCACTCTTTCTTCTTACTCTAGATCGTGTGGTAGAGCTCAGTCGTAAGAACTCAATTTCCTAAATTCTATCTTATTCATAATACGACGATGCCTACATCTTGAAAGGCGATTGGTCAGAGACTGCAATGTGGCTTTGGAAGAGTTGAGTAAGAGGAACCCAATTTTCCATCATGCTTATGATGAATAAATGTGAGGTCTTCAGCAAATTATGTGTATAAGACGTGTAAGCTTCTTGGTAAGGAGTCGTAAGGAAGGTATATCTATCCACCCATTTGGTAAAGAAAAAAATAACGAGAGAATCAGAAGGTAGATACAAGTAAAAGGAGCAAGGTGAAGAGGGGTACGAGGTTGTCACGCCCCAAAATCGAGGGACGGGACCGACGCCTAACCGAAAGAACCCGGTCAAGCGAACCTGATTTGCCTTTCCTACCCAACGCGTTTCCCCGTGTTTATAACATACATTATTCATATGAAATAGCAAGAGAAAATAAAAAACGTGGATTCACAACATAAAGTACATTTTTCCTCTTTAAAACATTTTCAACATTTAATCTTCCCCAAAACATACATACTAAAATACAACATTCACGATACGGGATTATGATTACGAACGAGTATGGAAACTACCCAAAATACATACTACACACGGCCCCGAGAAGGAGTGGTGCTCACAATAACCGCTGAGAAGATGGAGGGAAGGCACCACTAACGAAGACCGGATCTACCTGCTATAGAACCACCTACATTCATATAAAAGATGTAGCGCCCCCGGCAAAAGGGACGTTAGTACCATTGAATAGTACTACCATGTATGAACAAACCTACTCCGAATAGGTTAAACAATAACAGTCAAACATGAATAGAGGCATCATAAACAATACACTTGAAACATGGAAAATCACAACAAGAATTACCACATCCCTCATCCCGTTTTGCCATCTTTTGGTTAATCTACTTTTAAGTTTCCTCTTGTTATTATTATTATTGATCCACCGTTTCGTTTTCACACAGAGTCTGATCTCTGCCCGATCGGCTAATCCATCCTAGGTGAGGTCCAAATTTCAATCACATAACATATAACCACCGTGGCTTGTTCTCACGGAGTTCGATCTCTGCCCGAATTGGCTAGCTAACACCGTGGCTCGTGCACAGCACACGGAGTCCAATCTCTGACCGATCGGCTAGGCCATCTCAACTCAAAACAGTGAGGACAATAATCATCATCAAATCATAATCATATCCCAATATCAAGTCATCCATGTGTACGGCATGGAGTCTGATCCCAGCAAGATCGGATAGGCCTTCTCACCCCTAGGACATTCTCCTGGTACCATTATGGGTGTTTTAGATTACTTACATCATCTTAAACCTTTTTTATCCCCAACACATATTGTTCTTTGATTTGTCTTTCATATCATTAGAATCCTTTGATTCACATTTCACAACAATTCATCCTTTAATCCATATTCCATAAGCATCTATTCTATTAATTCATGTTTCACAATTTCCCAATCCATTGTTTCGGGCTTCATAACAATTCAACCTCATGTTTCGCATTTCACATCATTACCATATCTTTACTCACATTTCATATCATAACAACTTTTTGATTCATATTTCATACCATTCCAATCTTTCATATTTACCACACCCATCATATGCAAGGATCGCACACATAGTAGAAGGAGGAACATAAAGATCACAACTCATATACTCAAGTAGCACAACGATATGGTATTAGCATGGAATGACATAGAAGCAAGAATTTCTCAATTAGGCACATAGAACACATAAATTCCATAGATATCCAACAAGAGAATCATACCCGGAAAGTGAGCACAATGGGTTTATCCTATGAGGATTAGAGTTAGCCATACATACCTCGAGTTGGAATCTCCTTTTAATTTCTATCCCAAATCACTGGACCTTCTAACGCCTTCAATCTAATTTACAATGTGACATATTCAAACTTAGAGTTAGGAACCTTGAACCCATTTGGGCATTTTATCAAATACTATGTGGTCCTTTAGATTAACTAGCCTTTTTTTAGTGAAAGATTGTCCTAGCTTACTTCCCTTTGCTAGATTATGGTAGATTATTCACATGCATGCAAGGTCTTAACTCTCATTTTCAAGAACCAACCTATGTGTGCTCTATTCTAAATAAACTCTGAAAATTTGGGAAATGGGGTGGAGGCTTACCTCTTATGGTGAAGAAGATGACGACTACTCGATCAGTTCTAGGCCTGAGTAGAGATGGAGGACCAACTTGGGGAAGATGGGGACTTCTCTCACTAGAATCCCACTCTCACTTATTTCTATTTTAATCAGGTAGTCGCTAAAAATGAAGGGGAGGGGTGTTTTATAAAGCTGGGGGTCGGGTTTTAACATTAGAGATTAGGAGCCCCGAAGCAGGTATGCGATCAGGAATGCGATCCCATTCATGTTATGCGGTCCGCATACCTGTCGCATAAATGGCCTTCAGATGGGCCAAAAAGGAAAGCAGACTGCCCAGGTAGGCGACCACTATGCGGTCCGCATAACTGTTATGTGATCGCATAGTGTATCGCATAACTCCCTCCGCAAAAATAGAGGTGCAAGAATGCGACAACTATGCGGACCGCATTCGAGAAATGTGATCGCATTATGGGCCGCATAGCTGTCCTCTAAATGGACAGCAACTTTCCAGGTATGCGACCACTATGCTGTCCGCGTACCTGATCTACGATCGCATAGTGACCGCAGACCCGCGCAATTCTGGGAAAGTTCATCTTTTAAGTCTTGGGGTTCTTTTTACTCCAAAAAGGGTCCGTTTTAAAATTTACTACTGTTATAAAAATATGGGGACCTACCGGGCATCGTCTTTAGTCTAGAAAATTACGGGTCTTTACATCCTCCCCCACTTAAAATCATTCTTCCTCGAATGAAGACTCGGGGAGTCACTTTGGGGAAGAAAACACAAGGACACCATCCCCCCTCCTAATTTTTCACTAACTCTGATATTTTTTGAAAATATTTCCAGAGTTTCCTCTGTAAATAGGCCTATCCACCTACCAGAGGGCACCCGAAACATATATCAACAAGTTCCACATAATTTTAGCTACTTCTCAAGTTGTACAAAGTGCAGATAACACAACGAATTTCACATAACTCAATTATTTCAATGGGTTGCACATAATTTAACTAACACAATACCCACAAATATGGCACATGGTTGAAAAAGTCACATGAGGAAGGGAGATAGGGAAGTGGGGTGTTCTTGCACAAAATATGACACAAAATGCATTTGCCTAAAGACAACAATCTTCGAAACCACTACTTGACTTATTCAAACAAATGAGGGTATTTTTCTTTCATTTCACTTTCCGCTTCCCACGTGGCTTCCTCGACTTGTTGACTTTGCCATAATACTTTAACTGAATCAATCTCCTTGTTTCTCAACCTACGAACTTGCCTATCAATAATAGCGACACGAAATTCTTCATATGACAACTCTTCATTAACTTCAACAGTCTCAACAGGTACGATGGCAGATGGATCTCCAACTACCTTCTTTAGCATGGACACATGAAACACCGGGTGCACTAATGACATCTCAGGGGGTAATTCCAGCCTATACTCCACTTTTCCTATCCTATGGGCGATCCTATACGGTTTGACATACCTTGGGCTCAACTTCCCCTTCTTTCCAAACCGTATGACTCCCTTCATGGGAGATACCTTCAAGAATACCCAATCATCTACTTGAAACTCCAAATCCCTACGACGAATGTCCGAATAAGATTTCTGATGACTCTAAGCAGTTTTCAACCTCTCTGAAATGACTCTAACCTTCTCCATAGCTTGATGCACAAGATCCGGTCCTAGAAGTTCCGCCTCTCCAACCTCGAACCATCCAATTGGAGATCTACACCTTCTTCTGTACCTGCTTCAAATGGGGCAATCTGGATACTAGCATGGAAACTGTTGTTGTAAGCAAACTCTATAAGTGGCAAGTTATCATCCCAGCTACCCTTATGATCAAGTACACAAGCTCGTAACATGTCTTCAAGCGTCTGAATAGTCCGCTCTGCTTGCCCATCAGTTTGTGGGTGGAATGTTGTCCTGTGATTTACCTGCGTACCCAGACCTTGCTGGAATTTCCACCAAAAGTTAGCTGTGAACTGGGCCCCTCGATCCGAAATAATAGATACTGGAGTGCCATGGATTTTGACTATTTCTTTTATATACAACTAAGCATACTGTTCTGCAGTATCGGTGGACTTTACTGGCAAGAAATGCACTAACTTCGTGAGACGATCCACTATCACCCAAATTGAGTCGAACTTACGCGGAGTGCGGGGTAACCCCACCACAAAATCCATATTGATCATCTCCCATTTCCATGTTGGTATTTCCATAAGCTGCGCCAACCCACAGGACCTCTGATGCTCGACCTTCACTTGCTGACAATTCGGACACCTAGCCACAAAGTCCGCCACACCCCTCTTCATACCATTCCACCAATAAATCTCCTTGAGATCGTGATACATTTTCGTAGAACCTAGGTGTACGGAATACCTGGAATTGTGAGCCTCCGCCATTACTCTCTCTCGAAGATGATCCATGTCCGGAACACATAGCCTCCCTTGGCACTGCAAAACACCGCCACCATTGCCGAGTGAAAATGATGTAGTCTTGTGATTCAGAATCGCCTTTCTCAACTGCGCCAATGTTGGATCCCTGATTTACTTTTCCTTGACTTCCGCTACAAATGAAGACTCCGCTCCATTACGCACCACAACATTCCATTCATCTGTGGCCGAAAGACAGACCCCCAGACTGGCCAACTGATAAACCTCCCGAGCCAAAGGCCTCTGACCTGCTTCCAAATGAGCCAAGCTACCCATGGATTTCCAACTAAGAGCGTCCGCCACCACATTGGCCTTTCCTGGATGGTACAAAATATTCATATCATAATCTTTGAGAAATTCCAACCATCTCTGCTGCCTTAAGTTCAGTTCCTTCTGTTTGAACAAATACTGAAGGCTCTTGTGATCTGTGAACACGTCCACATGGACCCCACAAAGATAATGCCGCCAGATTTTTAATGCAAACACAACTGTTGCGAGCTCCAAATCATGCGTCGGATAATTCTTCTCGTGATTCTTGAGCTGCCTAGAATCATATGCTATTTCCTTACAACATTGCATCAATACGCACCCAAAACCAACCCTTTAAGCATCACAATACACCACAAACCCTTTTGACCCTTCTAGAAAGTTCAACACTGACGCCGAAGTCAATCTTAATTTAATTTCTTGAAAACTCTTTTCACAAGCATCGGACCACTGAAAATTAACCGCTTTCTGTGTCAGCTTAGTCAATGGGGAGGCAAGGGTAGAGAATCCCTCCTCGAACCTCCAATAATATCCAGCCAAACCTAAGAAACTACGAATCTCTGCCGGGGTCGTTGGTCTAAGCCAATCCTTTACCGCTGCAATCTTTTGGGGATCAACTCGAATCCCTTCCCTGGAAACAACATTGCCCAAAAAGGTGACTGATTCTAGCCAAAACTCACATTTTGAAAACTCTGCATACAACTGGTGTTGATGAAGAGTCTCTAGAACTGCCCTGAGGTGATAAGCATGATCTTCCTGACTTCGCGAATAAACAAGGATATCGTCAATGAACACAATCACAAAGGAGTCAAGAAACGGTTTGAAAACCCGATTCATAAGATCCATAAAAGCTGATGGGGCGTTGGTTATCCCAAAAGACATTACCAAGAATTCGAAGTGCCCATAACGAGTCCTGAAGTCAGTCTTAGGAATATCCTGCTCCATGATCTTTAACTAATGATACACGAACCGTAAATTAATCTTTGAGAGGCACCTAGCACCTTGCAATTGGTCGAACAAATCATCTATCCGAGGCAATGGGTACTTGTTTTTTATGGTGACCTTGTTGAGCTGCCGATAATCAATACACATCTGAAGTGATCCATCTTTATTTCTGACAAAAAGAACCGGTGCGCCCCAAGGCGACACACTAGGCCTAATGAAACCCTTTTCTAGAAGGGCCCTCAATTTCTCCTTTAACTCCCTCAATTATGTCGGCGCCATCCGGTAGGGTGGAATAGATATTGGCTGCATATCGGGCAATACATCAATCCCAAAATCAATCTCTCTATCTGGTGGAATCCCAGGAAGCTCATCTGGAAAAACCTCAAGAAACTCATTCACGATAGGCATGGACTCGGGAGCAGGCACCTCTGAAGTTGTGTCCGCAAGCCGGACCAAATGGTAGAAGCACCATTTTCTGATCATCTTTGAGGCCTTAAGTTAGGGAATAAACCTACCTCTTGGCACAATATTATTTTCCTTCCACTCGATAACGGGTTCATTAGGAAACTCGAGCCTCATAATTCTAGTTCGGCAATCGAGTTTAGCAAAGCACGAATAGAACCAATACATCCCCATAATCACATCAAAATCCACTATTCCCAACTCAACAAGATCGGTTGTGGTATCTCGACCACGCACAGTGACAACACAATTCCTATAGACTCGCGCAGCTGTTATAGATTCACCAATCGGCATCGACACAAAGAACGGCTCACGGAGTTGTTCGGGTTCTATCCCAAAACTCGAAGCAACAAAAGGGGTGACATATGACAAGGAAGACCCGGGATCAATAAGAGCATAAACATCATGGGACTAAACAGTCAGAATACCTGTGAAGACATCTGGAGAAGCCTCTGCACTCTGACGATCACTCAAAGCATAGAACCGACTGGGAACTCCCAGACCTCGGGCACCACCCCTGGCTGCACCACGCCTTGTTGGTGCTGAAGGGCCTCGGGGTGGTGGGCGTGCTGAAGGTGTAGCAGCTGAAGGACTAGATGGTTGGGCGGCACCCCATCCTGCACCCTGGCTGAATGAAGGATAGTCTCTATGAATATGACCCCTCACCCCACAACCATAGCATACTGGCTGATCCAGATAACAGGGCCCAGTATGAAACCTCCCGCACTTGGGGCATGGGCCCCTCTGTTGCTGCTGGAACCTCCCACCTGAATGGCCTAGCTGATGGAACCCCCTGCCGCCAGAACTGGCCCCAAAATGACCTCCCTACTGATGATGATGGTGACGCCCTGGTGGCGGGGCACTAGATGATGACGGAGCATGAGAATGGGATGGTCTTGATGACCCTCTCCCAGGAACTTGTCTCCCTCCTCCAAAAGAACCCACATGGTTGCCCGCCGACCGGACTCTACAACTACTCTCTCTCTCCATTCTTATCTTTAATTTCCGAGTCTTCGTAGCCTGGTAAAATCCCACAATCTTCCCATAGTTAATATCTGAATGCAGAGCAGCTGTAGCAGCTTCATTAATAACCAAGGGACCAAGGCCCTGCACGAACTGATGAACTCTAGCCTCCATAGTAGACACCATATGAATAGCATATTTGGACAAGCGCACAAACTCCATTGATACTCCCACACACTCATGTTGCCCTGCTTGAGGACCTCAAACTTTGTAGCACAGGCTGCCATAGTCTCGACGGGCAATAAATGTTCCATGAAGGCATTTACAAACTCATCCAACCTCGTCGGAGGGCTCCCCTCTCCACAGGAATTCTCCCACATTTTGAACCACGAATATGCCGCTACCTTTAGACGATAGGAAGCCAACTCAACCCTCTCTGTCTCAGTAGCCCTCATAACTCGGAGGGTTTTGTACATCTCATCAATGAACTCCTGAGGATCAGCCTCTAGGTTGGTGCTTGTGAACTCTGGAGGGGATAACCGTAGAAACCGGTTGACTCTGGAACCTGAAGAATCCCCTGTCTCGGTAGAGGATGTAGGGGCAGCATTTGATCTTTGGGCCTGGGAGGCCACTAACTGGGTCAACATCTGGATAGCTCCCCTGAGGTCCCCATCAGAAATACCGGGTCCAGAAGCTGGAGCTGGAGGTGGGTCAGGAGTAACAGCGGGAGGGATTTCAGCACCCTCCGCTGGAGCAGGAATAGGAATAGTCTGGCCTGGAGTGGAGGAGTCAGGCTGATTTGTGGCTGAGGAATCATTCGCACCCGCACCATCAGCTGGAGAATTTATGACCACTCCTGGGGTGGCATTGGCCTCTAGGACGAGTCGAGCTCTCTTCTTGGGTTCCATTTACTGAAAATTGGAACAATGCATGAGTTAGAGGTAGACAACCTCACCTTTCAACACATCGCACGATATAGAATAGAAATAAAAGGGTACTTTCCTAAATTTCCATACATCCCCCTAAGTATAGATGTGGTCGACAACACACCGATAAGAAGGGCTCTACTAGACACGGCTCCGAGACATCCTAGGACACTTTTAAAACGTTAGGCTCTGATACAAAGTTTGTCACACCCAAAAACCGAGGGACGGGACCGGCGCCTAACCGAATGAACCCGGTCAAGCGAACCTGATTTGCCTTTCCTACCCAATGCGTTTCCCTGTGTTTATAACATACATTATTCAAATGAAATAGCAAGATAAAATAAAAAACGTGGATTCACAACATAAAGTCCATTTTTCCTCTTTAAAACATTTTCAACATTTAATCTTCCCCACAACATACAAACTAAAATACAACGTTCACGATACGGAATCATGATTACGAACGAGTATCACAACTACCCAAAATACATATGTACAACCCACATAATGTCTCTGGAGCCTCTAAGAGTACAAGCAGTATATATAGACTTGCCGCAACAAGGCCCCGGCTATACCTCAAAAGAAGACGACATAAACAAAATGAGTCAACATGAACTACACACGGCACCGAGAAGGAGTAGGGCTCACCAAGACTGCTGAGAAGATGGAGGGAAGGCACCACTAACGGCGACCGGAGCTACCTGCTATGGAACCACCTACATTCATATAAAAGATGTAGCGCCTCCGGCAAAAGGGACGTTATTACCATTGAATAGTACTAGCATGTATGAACAAACCTACTCCAAATAGGTTAAACAATAACAGTCAAACATGAATAGAGGCATCATAAACAATACACTTGAAACATGGAAAATGACAACAAGAATTACCACATCCCTCATCCCATTTTGCCATCTTTTGGTTAATGTACTTTTAAGTTTCCTCTTGTTATTATTATTACTGATCCACTGTTTCGTTATCACACGGAGTTCGATCTCTGCCCGATCGGCTAAGCCATCCTAGGTGAGGTCTGAATTTCAATCACATCACATATAACCACCGTGGCTTGTTCTCACGGAGTCCGATCTCTGCCTGAATCGGCTAGGCTAACACCGTGGCTCGTGCACACAACACGGAGTCCAATATCTGCCCGATCGTCTAGGCCATCTCAAATGAAAACAATAAGGAAAATAATCATCATCAAATCATAATCATAACACAATATCAAGTCATCCATGTGTACGGCATGGAGTCCGATCCCAGCCAGACCGGATAGGCCTTCTCACCCCTAGGACATTCTCCTGGTACAATTATGGGTGTTTTAGATTACTTACATCATTTTTAACCTTTTTGATCCCCAACACATAATGTTATTTGATTCGTCTTTCATATCATTAGAATCCTTTGATTCACATTTCACAACAATTCATCCTTTAATCCATATTCCATAACCACCCATTCTATTAACTCATGTTTCATAATTTCCCAATTCATTGTTTCGGGCTTCATAACAATTCAACCTCATGTTTCGCATTTCACATCATTACCATCTATTTACCCACATTTCATATCATAACAACTTTTTGATTCATATTTCATACCATTCCAATCTTTCATATTTACCACACCCATCATATGCAAGGATCGCACACATAGTAGAAAGAGGAACATAAAGATCACAACTCATATACTCAAGTAGCACAACGATATGGTATTAGCATGGAATGACATAGAAGCAAGAATTTCTCAATTAGGCACATAGAACACATAAATTCCATAGATATCCAACAAGAGAATCATACCCGAAAAGTGAGCACAATGGGTTTATCTATGAGAAGTAGAGTTAGCCATACATACCTCGAGTTGGAATTTCCTTTTAATTTCTATCCCAAATCACCGGACCTTCTAACGCCTTCAATCTAATTTACATTGTGACACATTCAAACTTAGATTTAGGAACCTTTAACCCATTTGGGCATTTTATCAAATACTATGTGGTCCTTTAGATTAACTAGCCTCTTTTTAGTGAAAGATTGCGCTAGCTTACTTCTCTTTGATAGATTATGATAGATTATTCACATGCATGCAAGGTCTTAACTCTCATTTTCAAGAACCAACCTATGTGTGTTCTATTCTAACTAAAATCTGAAAATTTGGGAAATGGGGTGGAGGCTTACCTCTTATGGTGAAGAAGATGACGACTACTCGATCAATTCTAGGCTTGAGTAGAGATGGAGGACCAAGTTGGGGAAGATGGGGACTTCTCTCACTAGAATCCCACTCTCACTTCTCTCTATTTTAACCAGATAGTCGCTAAAAATGAAGGGGAGGGGTGTTTTATAAAGCTGGGGGTCGGGTTTTAACACTAGAAATTAGGAGCCCCGAAGCAGGTATGCGATCACATTCCTGTTATGTGGTCCGCATACCTGTCGCATAAATGGCCTTCAGATGGGCCAAAAAGGAAAGCAGACTGCCCAGGTATGCGACCATTATGCGTTCCGTATACATGTTATGCGATCGCATAGTGCGTCGCATAACTCCCTCCGCAAAAATAGAGGTGCAAGAATGCGATAACTATGTGGCCCGCATTCGAGAAATGCGATCGCATTATGGGCCGCATAGCTGTCTTCTAAATGGACAGCAACTGTCCAGGTATGTGACCACTATGCGGTCCATATACCTGATCTGCGATTGCATAGTGACCGCAGACCCGCGGAATTCTAGGAAAGTTCATCTTTTAAGTCTTGGGGTACTTTTTACTCCAAAAAGGGTCAGTTTTAAGATTTACTACTATTAGAACAATATGGGGACCTACCCGGCATCGTTTTTAGTGTATAAATTTACGGGTCTTTACAGAGGTACTAAGTTAGTGAAGATTATCAATATTTACAATCAAGTCAAAGAAATATAAGCATTCTGCATTACTTTCAACAGTAATAGAGATATATACAATTGGCCACATTCATCTCAGTTATGCCCTATGAGAGCTAACCGATATAGATTAAGAAAAGGACGGGATATCAGAATCCAGTTGGGGTTAAAGTAACCCAAAATTTTGGATGGATTGTTGCCATTATCTAACATTTTTGGAGGGTAGTTCAAGACATGGTAATAGTTCTCATTGGGAGATAGCCAGATGGTGCACTCTAGAATGTCAGAAAGTTCAGAAGATGGGCATTGGAATCCTAGAAGGGATGAATATTTACCTTAGGATGAATCCTGCTCCTAGTAAAGAGTGAATGTTAGTCAATCCAAGAGCCAATGAGATGGTGCAAAGGGTTCTAAAAGTGAAAGATTGTTTTGTTGAAGTTTCAGAATAAGGTAATAGACATAGATATTAGCATGAGAATAAGAAGAGAGTAAATGAAGCATTATGAGTAAGATGTGATAAATGAGTGATAACGGTAAATCAAAATATGACAGGATGAGAGAGTTTATAGTCAAGTGAAGGAAAAGACAAGAGGAGACATGCCTTGAGACAATAAAAGTATAGGCCCTAAAGTCATATCCTCATTTCCTGAAATGAGTCGGTGAGTCCAAGGTGATTGCCAGAAGGAAAAGTTAGACCCCCCGAGTGTGACGGGCGTGTGGGTGTACGTCGTGAGAGATTGAGACTTGGTCTGTCCTGTGAGACAATGAAGTCTAATAACCTTTATTTGTGTTTGTGTGCATTACTGTCTGCTAGGAATTTGACTGCCTTTCATGCTAGAAATCATGCTTAGCCTATATACCTGCTCATGGTAGTTATACTAAGTCATAGTGATTCTTGTACATGTTTACCTCAGTCTCTGTTATCTCCTTGCTGATACACTGTAATACTTTGATTTGGTTGTTTTCCCTTTCTTTATTGAGAGTTGTGATACTAGAGAGGTTCATGACTGAGTGAGGCCGAGGGCTTGTTTATGAGGTATTGTACCTTAGCACGTGAGTTGTCCGTGCGAATTCTGATGTGATATGGTGGCACGTGAGTTGTCTGTGCGTGCCTTGATAAGATATTATAGCACGTGAGTTGTCTATGCATCACATGAGTTATCCGTGCAGATTATAATGCTTGGGTTGTAGGAGCCCCTCCGGAGTCTGAACACCCCCAGTGAGTGTAGGTACATATTGAGTGTGTGCATTGAGGGCTGAGAGTTGAGTGTCGAGTTATTGAGGGTTTGAGTAACAGTACCTTTGAGGTTTCATCTATTTCATTTTGTTGTTGCATTTAGCTATTATTTGTCTTGCTGGAATTGGTAATTATGCAACTGATCTTTTACTCATGTTTACTGTTAACTGTGAAAATTATCAACTAAATTGTCCTGTATAGCTCGTCACTACTTCTCATTTCCATATTTATTGTTGTTACTTGCTGAGTCGGTTGTACTCATACTACACCCTGCACTATATGTGTAGTTTTAGGTGTGCCTGAGCAAGGAGACCGTTGAGTCCAGGCCTGTTTAAGTTTCGGAGAATGCAAGGTAGCTGCCAGCGTCAGCAGAACCTTGTTACTTCTTCTACATTTCTTTCTGTTTTGTACTGATATTTAGACATTGGCTATAATAGTTTAATACTTAGATGCTCATGACTTGGTTACACCTTGATGTTTGGGGCTCGTTTTCTACACTTCATTTCAAATTTGAGTTTAACTTTGATTTTATGAAAAATTCCTCATATGGAAAGCTTTACATTACTTTTATATTTAATTTGGAAGTATTTTTGGGAAGGTCAGCTTGCCTAGTACCATCGATAGGCGTCATCACAACGTGTTAGGTTTTGGGTTGTGACAAGTTGGTATCAGAGCCTACGTTACATAGTTATAACGAGTCATGAGTGGGTTAGTAGAGTCTTGCGGACCGGTACAGAGACGTCTGTACTTATCTTCAAGAGGCTGCAGAACGCTTAGGAAAAATTTCACATTCTTAGATTCTTGTCGTGCGAATCTGTTTATTCTGGTAACTAAATATCTATTGTTTCATTCTCTCACAGATGATGAGAACTCGTGCTACCGGTCAGGAGGGCCAGCCACCAGTACCACTAGACAGGGTCGTGAGAGGCCGAGGCCGCGGTAAAGGTTGTGGTAGAGGTAGAGGTGCAGCCCACACAGTAGCTGGGCCAGTACCTGTAGATCCACTAGTTGCCCCAAACCAGGACCAGGTCCCAGTTATGGATGCTCCAGCGGGACCATCTCAGTACCACTTGTGCCTATCATGATTCATGGCCTTCAGGAGGCCTTAGCTCAGATTCTGAGTACTGGCCTTGCCCAGGCGGTCTCTATTTTGACGGTCGTATCCACTTCTTAGGCCGGGGGAGGCACTCAGACTCCCCCCACCCGCACACCTGATCAGGTTGTACAGGGACTCAAGACACCGGGGGCACCACCAACCTAGCCGGTTGCAGCTGCTCGGGATTTTGTGGTTCCTACTATGCATGAGGATGATCAACGTAGGTTGGAGAGGTTTGGGAGACTCCAGCCTCCACCTTTCAGCGGCACAGATAGAGAGGATGCTCAGGACTTCTTGGACAGGTGTCAGAGGATACTCCGTACAAATGGTATTCTGGAGAATTGTGGGGTCTCATTCACTACTTTTCAGTTTTTTGGGGCTGCACTCAGATGGTGGGAGACTTACGAAAGGCGTAGGCCTGTTCTTACTTGGCAGCAGTTCTCCGTGGTCTTTTTGGAGAAGTTCGTGCCTCAGTCCCACTTAGAGGAGTTGCGCAGACAGTTTTAGCAGCTTCGCAAGGGTGATATGTCTATGACACAGTATGAGATGTGGTTCTCGGAGTTGGCCCGTCATGCTATCTGGTTGGTTCCCACAGACAGGGAGAGGATCATGAGGTTTATAGATGGTCTCACTTTTCATCTACGGTTGCTTATGACCAGAGAGAGAGAGTGTCCGGTGCTACCATTGATGAGGTTGTCAACATTGCTCCGCAGATTGAGACGGTTCGCGGTCAGGAGAGGGTCAATTCCAGCATGGTAGAGGTCATCATTTCAGATAGGCTCAGACAGCTCGGCCATTTCACAGTGGTGCATCATCTGGCCATGGTTCTCACAGTCATCAGTAGGGCCAGTCATCATTCAGTGCACAACAGCATAGAGTTCTCACCATGCCCCATCCGCTCAGATATCCCCGGGTAGTTCTTTTGGACATCAAGAGCAGCAATTTCGTCAGAAGAGGGGTTGTTTCGAGTACAGAGATTTTGTCACATTATGAGGGATTACCTTAGGCTATTGGGTGGGACTCCACAGCGGAGTACTCGGCCGATGGAACCAGCACCAGTTCCTCCACCACCCGCTCAGCCAGCTAGGGGTGGAGCTCAACCAACTAGGAGTGGAGCCCAGTCAGCTAGGGGCCGCCTGAAAGGGCGAGGCAGATCAGAGGGTGTCCAGTCCCGTTTCTATGCACTCCCTACCAGACCAGATGCCATTTCTTCAGATGTTGTGCTTATAGGTATTGTCTCAATTTTCCACCGAGATGCCTTGATATTATTTGACCCTGGTTTCACGTATTCATATGTTTCCTTGTATTTCGCTCATTTTCTAGATATGCCCCGTGAGTCTTTAGCTTCATCTGTTCATGTATCTACTCTTGTGGGTGATACTATTATTGTGGACCGCGTATTTCGATTAGATGTGGTGACTATTGGGGTTTTAGAAACCCGAGTGGACATTTTGTTGCTCGGTATAGTTGACTTCGATGTTATATTGGGTATGGATTGGTTATATCCATGTCATGTTGTTCTAGATTTTCACTCTAACACCGTGACGTTAGCGATGCCGGGATTTTCGAGGGTGGAGTGGAGTGGTTCTATAGACTATGTACCTAGTAGGGTGATTTCATATTTGAAGGCTCAGCGTATGGTTGAGAAGGGTTATCTCTCCTATTTGGCTTTTATGAGGGATATTAGTGCAGAGACTCCTGACATTGATTCTGTTCTGGTGGTACGTGATTTTTTGGATGTGTTTCCTGCAAACCTATCGGGCATACCGCCTGATAGGGATATTGATTTTGATATTGATTTGGTGTCGGGCACTCAGCCCATTTCTATCCCATCGTATTATATGGCACCGACGATTTGAAATAGTTGAAAGAACAACTTCATGAACTCCTTGATAAGGGGTTTATTCGGCCTAGTATGTCACCTTGGGGTGCACCGGTTCTATTTGTTAAGAAGAAGGATGGTTCCATGAGGATGTGCATTGATTACAGGTAGTTGAACAAGTTCACAGTCAAGAACAAGTATCCTTTACCTCGTATTGATGATCTATTTGACCAGCTTCACGGAGCGAGGGTGTTCTCCAAGATTATTTTGAGGTCGGGTTATCACCAGCTGAAGATTCGGGATTCGGATATTCTTAAGATAACTTTCAGGACCCGATATGGCCATTATGAGTTCTTGGTGATGTTTTTTGGGTTGACCAATGCCCCAGCAGCGGTCATGCATTTGATGAACAGTGTATTCCAGCCCTATTTGGCCTCATTCGTTATTGTATTCATTGATGACATCTTGGTGTACTCTCGTAGCCAGGAGGAGCATGCTCAACATTTGCGGGTTGTATTGCAGAGATTGAGGGATAAGAAGATTTATGCAAAGTTCTCCAAGTGTGAGTTTTGGCTCGGTTCAGTAGCATTCTTGGGGCACGTGGTGTCCAGTGAGGGTACATGTGGATCCAAAGAAGATAGAGGCAGTGTAGAGTTGGACTAGATCGTCCTCAACCACAAAGATTAGGAGCTTTCTTAGTTTGGCATGTTACACCGTCGCTTTGTGGAGGGATTTTCATCTATTGCATCGCCCTTGACCAAATTGACCCAAAAGGGTGCCCCATTCAGGTGGTCGGATGAATGTGAGGAGAGCTTTCTGAAACTCAAGACTGCTTTGGCCACAACTCCAGTGTTAGTTCTGTCATCAACTTCAGGTTCTTACACCATGTATTGTGATGACTCGATGATAGATATTGTATGTGTTCGGATGCAGGAGGGTAGGGTGATTGCCTATGCCTCGTGGCAGTTGAAGACTCATGAGAAGAACTATTTTGTCCATGATCTTGAGTTAGCATCCATTGTTCACGCCTTGAAGATTTGGCGTCATTATCTATATGGGGTTCATTGTGAGATCTATACTGATCACCAAAGTTTGCAGCATCTGTTTAAATAGAAGGATCTTAACTTGCGTCAGCGAAGATGGTTAGAGCTTCTTAAGGACTATGATATCACAATTTTGTACCATACGGGGAAGGCCAATGTGGTGGCCGATGCTTTGAGTCGTCGGGCGGAGAGTTTGGGGAGTTTGGCATATCTCCCAGCAGCAGAGAAACCCTTGGTGTTGGATGTTCAGGCCTTAGCGGACCAGCTTGTTAGATTGGATATTTCGGAGACGAGTCGGGTATTGGCTTGTGTGGTCTCCAGGTCTTCTCTTTATGACCGTATCAGGGAGCTTCATTATGATGATCCCCACCTGCTCGTTCTTCAGGACAGGTTTCAACGAGTTGATGCTAGGCATGTGACCATTGGTGATGACGGCGTGTTAAGGATGCAGGGCCGGATATGTGTGCCTAATGTAGATGGGCTTAGGGAGTTGATTCTTGAGGAGGCCTACAGCTCGCGGTATTCTATCCATCCGAGTGCCGCAAAGTTGTACCAGGATTTGAGATAGCACTATTGGTGGAGGCGGATGAAGAAGGATATAGTTGGGTTTGTGGATCGATGTCTCAACTGTCAGCAAGCTAAATATGAGCATCAGAGACCGGGTGGCTTGCTTCAGAGGTTAGAGATCCAAGAGTGGAAGTGGAAGCGGATCACCATGGATTTTGTAGTTGCCCACGAACTTCGAGGAAGTCCGCTTCTATTTGGGTTATTATGGATCGTCTAACCAAGTCTGTGCACTTCATTCTAGTGGGTACTACTTACACTTCAGAGCGGTTGACTGAGATTTATATCCGAGAGATTGTTTCCCTGCATGGTGTCCCAGTTTCCATCATTTCATATAGAGGTACTCAGTTTACATTGCAGTTTTGGAGGGCCTTGCAGCAAGAGTTGGGTACTCAGGTTGAGTTAAGCATAGATTTTCACCCTCAGACGGACGGACAGTCCGAGTGCACTATTAATGTGTTAGAGGACATGTTGCGCGCTTGTGTCATTGACTTTGGGGGTTCATGGGACCAGTTCTTACCGCTCGCGAAGTTTTCATATAACAAAATTTATTAGTTGAGTATTCAGATGGCTCCGTAAGAGGCTTTATATGGGAGGAAGTGTAGATCTCTGGTAGGATGGTTTGAACTGGGTGAGGCTAGGCTCTTAGGTACCGACATAGTTCACGATGCATTAGATAAGGTGAGGTTGATTCAGGAGTGGCTTTGCACCGTGCAATTTAGACAGAAGAGCTACACGGACAAGAAGGTCCATGATGTGTCTGTCACGCCCCAAAACTGACGGGCGAGACCGGTGCCCAACCGGATGATCCCGGTCAAGCGTACCTGGATTGCCTTTCCTGCCTAACGCGCTACCCCGTGTTTACAATATACATTATTCCACAAGAATTAGCAATTTAGATTTTAAGCATGGATCTACTACTTGAGTTCATTTTATTCTTTATTATTCCCACATTTGATAATCACAAAACATACAATAATTCCGGTTCGGACCACGATTACTACTAAACACATTTATTGCCCAAAATAAATTAATGTACAACCCACATCATGTCTACAGAGCCTCTAAGAGTGCTAAGGGTTTACACAATACTTGTCGACAACAAGGCCCCGGCTATACCTTAAAAGACATCAAATATACAAAATGAGATTATATAGACTACACACGACTCCGAGAGAAAATGGGGCTCACCATAACTGCTAGAGAGATGAAGAGGAGGCACCACTAATGGCGAACCGAGCTACCTTCTATAGAACCACCTACATCCATATAGAAGATGTAGCGCCCCCGGCAAAAGGGACGTTAGTACCATTGAATAATACTAGTATGTATAAATAAACTTTACTCTATGTAAAATCAAGCAATACACATATATGAGGCAGTTAAAGAAACCCAAACAAATATTGCACAGAGATACAGGGAATCACAAATGGGGTTTCCACAATTTCTTATTTCAATTGTTTTCCTGTTGTGGCACGCAACCCGATCCCCCCTTACAATCATATTCCACCCTTATTTCTTATGTTGCGGCGTGCAACCCGATCCCACCTTACATTTCTGTTGCGGCGTGCAACCCGATCCCCCCTTACAATCATATTCCACCCTTATTTCTTATGTTGCGGCGTGCAACCCGATCCCCCCTTACAATCATATTCCACCCTTATTTCTTATGTTGCGGCGTGCAACCCGATCCCCCCTTACAATCATATTCCACCCTTATTTCTTATGTTGCGGCGTGCAACCCGATCCCCCCTTACAATCATATTCCACCCTTATTTCTTATGTTGCGGCGTGCAACCCGATCCCCCCTTACAATCATATTCCACCCTTATTTCTTATGTTGCGGCGTGCAACCCGATCCCCCCTTACAATCATATTCCACCCTTATTTCTTATGTTGCGGCGTGCAACCCGATCCCACCTTACAATTCTGTTGCGGCGTGCAACCCGATCCCACCTTACATTTCTGTTGCGGCGTGCAAACCGATCCCACCTTACAGTTCTGTTGCAGCATGCAACCCGATCCCACCTTATAATCACATTTCACAACAACACCCACCAACAATTATATCACAAGGATCTTCATCATGAAGAACATAAGTTCATATCAAACAACAACTATGTGAAATAAAGGCACAATGATCCTTACCAATCAGTGATTTATATAGGTATTGCCACAATCATTAACTCAATAAAATCAGCCCAGATTTACTTTCATCATTTGCTACACATCTTTTAGCACTTTGATACGTTCAACAATGTAATTAATAGCAACGTCAACCAACAATTCAATCACAAAGATTCTCATCGTCAAGGATATTCATTCGTAATAACCAAGTAACCATATGAAATCAAGGCCACAGAAATCTTTATCAAACAGTGATTCACAAGTAACCATATTTACTACACAGCTTTTAGCACTTAGATACATTCAACACTTTGTTTCATTATCATTTCTTTCGTTTTGCAGCACATCCTCTCATACCGATGTATTCAACATTTAACGAGCTTTGCTCATGATACAATAAGCACAAAGAATCACCTTTTCGCAAGCTCATATAGCATGGTAATCGACTAAGAAATTCAAAGAGCGAATTCTTACACCTCGACACAGCAGGGAAATCAATTCACGTATATTCAAGCAAGAATTTCATACCGAGTTCTTGGACACCAACAAGATGACTCTACAATGATTAAAGTTAGTCATACATACCTTGATTTGGGATTTTTCCTTAATTTCTACCACAATTCACCGGACCTTCTAGCACCTTCAATCTAGTTCACAGTGTGGCATAATTGAACTTAGAATTAGGAATAACGATCATGTCTTGAACTCACTTGAGAATTCTACCAAACACTAGGTGTTCCACTTCCGGTCGGATTTCCCAAAAACCTTCAAATTTCTATCTTTAGCCAAATGACTCCAAAATGACCTACGGACATCCAAATTCACTTATGATCGCGCTCCCAATTCTAGAATCACCATACGGAGCTATTCCCAGACTCGGAATCCCAAATGGACATCAACCTCACTGATATGCACTTCAAGCCCAAATTTATGAAATACTTCTAAAATGCTAACTTCCACAATATACGCCAAAATGCTTTAGTGAAAGATTACTCTAACCCATTTCCTTTTACTAGATTATGACTAGTTGGTTACATGCATGCAATACTCCTACCCCCATCTTCATGAACTCACCTAAACATGTTTCATTTTAATAAAATCTGGAAATTAAGGTTGATGGGGTAGAAGCTTACCTCTTATGGTGAAGAAAATGGTGCCCTACTTGATTAGTTCCAAGCTTGAATGATGAAGGAGGATCACTTTGATGAAGTTGGGACTTTCTCTCTCTAGAACTCTCTCTTCCCTCTCTCTATTTTGTTCAGAAAATCTTTAAAATGGTAGGGGGTAAGTGTTTTAATAAACTGGGGGTCGGGTATAAAATTGGAAATTTAACAATCCCGAAGCAGAAATGTGGTCAGGAATATGATCGCATTCCTGCTATGCGGTCTGCATTCCTGTCGCATAATTGGTCCTCAAATGGGCCAAAAAGAAAAGTAGACTGCCCAGGTATGCGACCACTATGCGGTCCGCATACCTGTTATGCGATCGCATAGTGCGTCGCATAACTCCCTCCGCAAAAGTCAAGGTGCAATAATGCGACAACTATGTGGCCCGCATTCATGAAATGCGATCGCATTCTAGGCCGCATAGTTATCCTCAAAATAGACAGCAAACTGTCCAGGTGAGACCACTATGCGGTCTGCATACCTGATCTACGATCGCACAACGGACCGCAGACCTGCGCAAATATGAAAAATTATATCTTTTAAGTCCCGGGGTACTTTTTACTCAAAAAGGATCTGTTTTAAGAATTTCTACAGTTATAACAACACATGGACCTATTTGGGAATTATTTCTAGCCATAAAACTTTACGGGTCTTTACATTCTCCCTCACTTAAAATCATTTGTCCTCGAATGAGGATCGGGGAATCACTAGAGTAGGAAAAACACAAAATAAGCCAACCCCCAATTTTTTACTAACTGCGATATTTCCTGAAAATTTTGCCAGAGTTTCCTTTGTAATTAGGCCTATCTACCTGTCAGAGAGCCCGCGAAACACATGTTTAACTAATTCCACACATTACCAATTACTCTATCAACTTGCACATAATCCGGTCATTTTGATTAAGCTACATATACTTCAATTACTTCCACAAGCCTCACATAGTTTGGTTAATTCCACAAATTTGCACATAATTCAACTATTACAATGAGTTGCACATAATTTAGCCATTTCAACGAGTTGCACAAAATCCAACTAATCACAACAACATATACATTTATGGCACAAAGTTTGAGAAATCACAATAGTAGGGTAATTAGGGCAGTGGAGTGTTGTTGCACAAAATTTAACACAATATATAATTGCTTAGGAATGTCAACTTTGAAAACCACTACCGGACTTATTCAAACAAGTGGGGATATTTCTCTTTCATTTCATTTTCCGCTTCCTATGTGGCTTCTTTGACTTGTTGACTCTACCATAATACTTTAACAGAAGCAATCTCTTTGCTCCTCAATCTACGAACTTGCCTATCAAGAATAGCAACTGGAACCTCTTCATATGACAATCCTTCATTAATGCCAACCGGCAAAATGGCGGATGGATCCCCAATAACTTTCTTCAACATGGACACATGAAACACTGGGTGTACTAAAGACATCTCATGGGGAAATTCCAGCCTATAAGCCATATGTCCATCCTTTGAGCAATCCTATATGGCTTGACATACCTTGGGCCCAATTTCCCTTTCTTCCCAAACCGCATCACTCCCTTCATGGGAGACACCTTCAAGAATACCCAATCATCTACTTGAAACTCCAAATCTCTTCGACGAACGTCCGCATAGGATTTCTGACGACTCTGAGAAGTCTTCATCCTTTCCTAAATTACCTTAAATTTTTCCATAGCTTGGTGCACAAGATCTGGTCTTAGCAGTTCCGCCTCGCCAACATCGAACCATCCAATCGGAGACCTATACCTCCTTCCGTAAAATGCCTCAAATGGGGCCATCTGAATACTAGCATGGAAACTATTATTATAAGCGGTAAGTGATCATCCCAGCTACCCTTTATATCTAATACACAAGCCCGTAACATATCTTCAAGCGTCTGAATGGTCCGCTCTACCTGCTCATCAGTCTGTGGATGGAATGTTGTGCTGAGATTTACCTGC
The DNA here is from genome assembly GCA_005239525.1 of Nicotiana knightiana. Classification (NCBI taxonomy): domain Eukaryota; kingdom Viridiplantae; phylum Streptophyta; class Magnoliopsida; order Solanales; family Solanaceae; genus Nicotiana; species Nicotiana knightiana. Next base: position 39,231 of record ML376924.1, read on the forward strand.
GTACCCAAACCTTGCTGAAATTTCTTCCAAAAGTTAGCTGTGAACTGGGCCCCTCGATCCGAGATAATAAATACTGGAGTGCCATGGAGTCTGACTATTTCCTTGATATACAACTGAGCGTATTGTTCCGCAGTATCGGTGGACTTGAATGGCAAGAAGTGAGCTGATTTCGTGAGTCGATCCACTATCACCCAAATTGAGTCGAACTTGCGCTGAGTGCGGGGTAACCCTACCACAAATTCCATATTGATCATCTCCCATTTCCACATTGGTATTTCCATAAGCTGCGTCAACCCACCGGGCCTCTGATGATCGGCCTTCACTTGCTGACAATTCGGACACCTAGCCACAAAGTCCGCCACACCCCTCTTCATACCATTCCACCAATAAATCTCTTTGAGATCATGATACATCTTCGTAGAACCTGGGTGTACTGAATACCTGGAATTGTGAGCCTCTGCCATTACCCTTTCCCGAAGATCATCCACGTCCGGAACACATAGCCTCCCTTGGCACCGCAAAACACCGTCCTCATTGCTGAGTGAAAATGCTATAGTCTTATGATTCAGAATTGCCTCTCTCAATTGTATCAATGCTGGATCCCTGAATTGTTTTCCTTGATTTCTGTTACAAGTGAAGATTCTGCTCCATTATGCACCACGACATCCCCTTCGTCTGAGCTCGGAAGACAGACCCCCAGACTGGCCAACTGATAAACCTCCCGAGCCAAGGCCTCTGACCTGCTTCCAAATGAGCCAAGCTACCCATGGATTTCCGACAAAGAGCGTCGGCTACCACATTCGCCTTTCCTGGATGGTACAAAATATTCATGTCATAATCCTTGAGAAATTCTAACCACCTCCGCTGCCTTAAGTTTAACTCTTTCTGCTTGAATAAATATTGAAGACTCTTGTGGTCTGGGAACACGTCCACATGGACCCCACAAATATAATGCCGCCAGATCTTCAATGCAAACACAACCACTGCGAGCTCCAAATCATGCGTCGGATAATTCTTCTCGTGATTCTTGAGTTTCCTAGAAGCATACGCTATAACCTCCCCGCACTGCATCAACACACACCCCAAACCAACCCTTGAAGCATCACAATAAACCACAAATTCCTCTGTATCCTCTGGCAATGTCACGACCCAAAATTCTAACTCAGGTCGTGATGGCACCCAACACCGGGGTTAGGCAAGCCCACACTTAAATTACTAAGTATTTTGCCTATACTTGATTAAACATCCCAACACATGCCAAGTTTTAAAGTTTCAAATATTAATTGAAAAAGATAGTAAGCCATTTTTAACCAAAAGCAGTCTTAAAGAGGAGTGAGCCAATATATATACAGACCAGCAAACCAAAATAACCACCATGTGTGTGCAAGGAACTAGTGTCACAAGTCCTACGGGCATACTAACAGAATATACAAAAGATATAATATACAGTCCCACTGTCTGAAAGAAATAGACGGGAAAATAAGCAAAAGAAAACTCCATGGTGCTGCCAAGGATCGTCAGGAAAAGCAGCTCACCATGAAGTCAGGTCTAACTACGATCAGAATCGAGCTCCGGTCTGATAACCAGATGCACCAGCCTCAGAACCTGTACAATTAAGTACAGAAGCGTAACATGAGTACATAAACAAATATGTACCCAGTGAGTATCCTTCCTAACCTCGAAGAAGTAGTGACGAGAGGTCGACTTGACACTCACTAAGGTCTAACAGAATAATTAATAAGATATAATATCAGTAATAGACATACAAGGATGATAAAAGCAGTAAATATTAAAAATGACAGTAATTCAAATAAATACTGGAAGTAAATGTACAATTTCTACCTTATTATTCTTTTATTTCCTTTAAAAATATATCTGACCACTCAAAATCCATAAAAAGGAATCATCAACAATTTAACAGGTGCATACAGGATAAGGACAATCGGCCTAAGCCATCATAATGATCATATATGTGCACTGCCAAGGGTCGTACGGCCCGAACCATAATATATATCTTTCAATCTCGTCGTGGCGTACGGCCCGCTCCAATGAGAGTGGGGGAAATAATGTAAATTGCGAAGCGGTCACATGCACACACAATCCACACATTTATTCTTTATAAATTACTTTTCGTGAACAATTACTTAAAATTACTTAAATTCCATGATTTCAGGGAAACAAGCCGCATGTAACATTAATTCACTACACATATAGTTCATTTCAAGGAAAAACATAAGGCATGGTGTAGGACTAACTACCCGGACATAACAATAATAGTCGCTACGTACAGACTCTCATCACTTTGCGCGTACGTAGCCCCCATAACATTAGCACATAGTCATTTAAAGTGCCTAGGGGGACAGCTCCCTCTTACAAGGTTAGAGAGGAGACTCACCTCGTGTCGAACCTACTTTCAGGGTCAAGAACGCGCCCGAAACTCCAAACTCGACACCCACGGACTCGAAACTAGCCAAATGTTATACAAATATATCAATTTATACTCAAAGCATGAAATTCTTCTACTACTTAGCCAAATCCATCATTCTTGAAGAAATCCTAAAATCCAACCCCGGGCCCGCATGCTCGGATTCCAAAATTTCTCGAAGGATGCACTCATCCATAGCCTAAGGATCATTAATACATGATTTTTACTTGATTTCATAGCTAATTGACGGGTAATTTTCTACATTTTTAAAATCCCTAGGTTACTACCCCAAATCCTTAGTTTTCACTAATTTAGGTAGTTAATTTAGCTTGTAATACATGCATGAAGCTAATATTAGAGTAGAATTTACTTACCTTCAATAACTAGGTCGTTTGCCCCTTTTGAATGCTGAAAATCGTCCCAAGGAAGAAGAAAAAGATGAGGAAATGAATTAAATCCCATTATAAAAACACACTGCCTAGTGGTATACTCTATGCGATCGCAGCCTGGGCAGTGCGATCGCAGAGCTTTAAGTGACCAGGACCTCATGGTCCTTCTGTGCGAATGCGGAGAGAGACCTGCGAACGCACAGGGTAAGGAATAGCTGGGCTGGCCCAAGGCTGGGCTCTTGTGCGAACGCGGATAGGGTGTGCGATCGCACTGGGTCAGGAGCTCAACCCATCGCGATCGTTGTGCCTTTTGTGCGAACGCACAGGGCATTCACCACCCCTTCCCAGTTCCTTCTATGCGATCGCATCAGTGCACCTGCGATCGCACAAAAGGAAACCAGCCAGTGGAAAATCTGGTTTTTGAATTTAACTCCGAGGGGTCCGAAATTCACCCGAGCCCCTCGGGACCCCGTCCAAAGGCACTGGCAGGTCTGTATTTATGATACAGGCTTGCTCAAATTTTCGGAACGTGAAAGACAACAACGAAACTAAGAATTCGACCCCAAAACCAAATTGAATCAAACTTTAAACTTAGAGTTCTAGAATTCGTTTTCAATGCGCCGAACTAACCTATATTACTAGGAATGACACCAAATTTTGCAAGCAAGACATAAATGACATAACGGAACTATTCTCGATCTCGAAATCGTTTGGACCTCGATAACACAAAAACACATTCCCAACCAAATTTCAAACTTAAGGAAACTCTAATTTCGATATTGGGCGTCGAAATGCCCCCGGGTCATCCAAACCCCATTCCGAACATACGCCCAAGTTCAAAATCATCATACGAAGCTACCGGAATCGTCGAAACTCGATTCCGAGGTCGTTTACTCAAAATGTTGACCGAAGTCAAACTTGGCCTTAAAGGCCAACCTTAAGGAACCAAGTGTTCCTATAGCACTCTAAACACTTCCGAATCCCGAACCACCAGTCCCCGCAAGTCATCAATCACAATAAGCCGCTATGGGAAGTTTCATTTAGGGGAACGGGGTGCGATAACGCAAAATGACCGGTCGGGTCGTTACATTCTCCACATCTTAAATAAACGTTCGTCCTAGAACGGTTCTAGAATCATACCTAAAGTGTTGAATAAATGTGGATATCTGATCTGCATGTCCTCCTTGAACTCCTAGGTCGCCTCCTTGACTGGTTGGCCCTCCCACTGGACCTTTATAGCAGAAACTCTCTTGGATCTCAACTGGCGATCCTTCTTGTCAAAAATAGCAACTGGCTCCTCCTCATAGCCCAACTTCTCATCCAACTGAATAATGTTGAAATTAACCACGTGAGAGAAGTCGGCGTGGTACCTCCGGAGCATGGATACATGAAAAACTGGATGAACTCCTGATAAACTGGGAGGTAAGGCCAGCTCATAAGCAACCTCCCAACTCGCCTCAACACCTCGAAGGGACCTATAAATTTCATCTTAGATTGCCCTTCTTCCCAAAACTCATAATACCCTTCACAGCCGAGACTTTCAACAGGACCCTATCTCCCTCCATAAATGATACATCACGCGCCCTCTGATCTGCGTAACTCTTCTATCTGGATTGTGTTGTGCGGAGCCTCTCCTGGATCAACTTCACTTTCTCCATAGCATCCCTCACCAGGTCGGTGTCATATAACTTAGGCTCGCCAGGCTCAAACCACCCGATAGGAGAACGACATCGCCGACCATACAAAGCCTCAAATGGTGCCATCCCAATACTGGACTGATAACTATTATTGTAAGCAAACTCGGCCAAAGGAAAGAACTGGTCCCACTGAACTCCGAAGTCAATCACACATGCCCTGAGCATTTCCTCCAATATCTGAACTGTACGCTCCGAATGACCATCAGTCTGAGGGTGAAATATTGTGCTGAGGTCTATCTGGGTACCCATATAACTATGCAATGCTCTCTAGAAGTGCGAGGTGAACTGAGGACCTCGATCCGATATAATGGACACCGGTACACCGTGCAACCGGACTATCTCCCGAATGTAGATCTGTGCCAACCTCTCAGAAGTATATGTAGTAGCCACTAGAATGAAATGCGCCGATTTTCTCAATCTATCCACAATGACCCAAACTGCTTCAACCTTCCGCAAAGTCCGAGGCAACCCAACCACGAAGTCCATAGTGATGTGTTCCCACTTCCACTCTGGAATGGGCATCTACTGAAGTAGGCCTCCTGGCCTCTAGTGCTCATACTTAACCTGCTGGCAATTAAGGCACCTAGCCACATACTCCACAATGTCCTTCTTCATCCGCCTCCACCAGTAATGCTGCTTCAAATCACGATACATCTTCATAGCACTGGGATGGACAGAATACCGAGAACTGTGTGCCTCCTCTACAATCCTCCCTCTCAGGCCATCGACATTAGGAACAAAAAAACGGCCCTGAAGTCTCAGAACACCATCCTCGCCAATAGTAACCTCCTTGGCCCTACCCTGAACCACTGTCTCCCGTAGCTCTGCCAAACACGGGTCATCATACTGCCGAGCCTTAATCTCCCAAATAACGAAGACTGAGCAACCACATGTGCAAGAACTCGACAAGGCTATGAAAGGTCTAATCTCACTAGGCGATTAGCCAAGGACTGAATGTCCAAGGCTAGAGGTCTCTCCTCTACTGCAATATAAGCTAAGCTACCCATATTGTCCGCCTTCCTGCTCAAAGAATCTTCCACCACATTTGCCTTGCCCGAATGATAAAGAATGGTGATATCATAATCCTTCAACAACTCAAGCCATTTGCGCTGCCTCAAATTAAGATCCCTCTGCATGAAAAAGTGTTGCAGGCTGCGGTGGTCTGTATAAACCTCACAGGACACCCCACACAAGTAGTGCCTCCAAATCTTAAGAGCATGCACAATCGCCGCCAACTTCTAATCGTGCACAGGATAATTTTTATCATGAACCTTCAGTTGGCGTGAAGCATAAGAAATACCTCTCCCTTCCTGCATCAACACACACCCAAGCCAACGCGCGAAGCGTCGCAATATACCATATACATCCCAGAACCGGAAGGCAATACTAGAACTGGTGTTGAGGTCAATGTTGTCTTGATATTCTGAAAGCTAGCCTCACACTCGTCGGACCATCTGAACGGGGCATTCTTCTGAGTCAATGTAGTCAATGGAGCTGCAATAGAAGAGAAACCCTCCACAAATCAGCGATAGTAGCCTGCTAGGCCCAAAAAGCTCCTGACCTCTGTAGCTGAAGTAGGACGCGACCAACTCTAAACCGCCTCAACCTTATGAGGATCAACCTTGATACCCTCTCCGGATACCACATGCCCCAATAATGCCACAGAATCCAACCAGAACTCACACTTGGAGAACTTAGCATATAGGTTATGTTCTCGCAAAGTCTGGAGCATAACTCTCAAATGCTGCTTGTGCTCCCCCAGGCTACGTGAGTAAATAAAAATGTCATCAATGAATACGATGACAAAGGAATCAATATACGGCCTGAACACCATATTCATCAAGTCCATGAATGTTGTTGGGGCGTTAGTCAAGCCAAAGGACATCACCAGGAACTCATAGTGGCCATATCTCGTACGAAAAGTAGTCTTCGAAACATATGAAGCCCGAATCTTCAACTGATGATACCCCGATCTCAAATCAATTAGAAAAAACACGAGCACCCTGCAACTGGTCAAACAAATCATCGATGCATGCAAAGGATACTTGTTCTTAATGGTAACCTTGTTCAACTGGCAGTAATCAATACACATCCTCATGGACCCATCCTTTTTCTTCACGAATAGAACTGGAGCACCCCACGGCGATACACTCGGTCTGATGAACCCCTTATCTAACAACTCCTTAAGCTGCTCCTTCAACTCCTTCGGAGCCATACGGTATGGAGGAATAGATATAGGTTGGGTGCCTGGAGCTAAATCAATGCAGAAATCAATATCACGATCCGGGGGCATGCCTGGAAGGTCCGAAGGAAATACATCAGCAAACTATCGAACAACTGGCACTAAATCAATCGTCGGAGACTCAGCGGTGGCATCCCGCACATAAGAAAAATAGGCCAGACAACCCTTCTCGACCATATGCCGAGCCTTCATGAATGAAATAACCCGACTGGCTGCACTAACCAAGGAACCTCTCCACTCCAGCCTAGGCGACTTGGGCATGGCTAAAGTAACTGTATTGGAATGGAAATCTAGCACGGAATGATAAGGAGATAGCCAATCCATGCCCAAAGTAATCTCGAAATCAACCATGTCGAGCAATAAGAGATCCGCTCGAGTCTCGAACCCAAAAAATAAAATCACACAGGACCGACAAATCTGGTCTACAACCACAGAATTGCCCACGGGAGTGGACACATAAATAGGAGAACCCAAGGACTCACGAGGGACATCCAGAAAATGAGCAAATAAGACCGAAACATAGGAATAAGTGGATCCTGGATCAAATAACATTGATGCCTCTCTACCACATATTGTAATAATATATGTGATCACGGCGTCTGAGGCCACTGCGTCTGATCTAGCCGGGATAGCATAGAATATAGCTGGAGAACCGGAAGACTGAGCCCTGCCAGAATGAACAAGAGCTAGCTGACCTCCCCCTTACTGGCCTCCACCTTTAAGATGACCCCTGTCGACCTGTCCCCCACCTCTAGGTGGCCTGGCGGCTGGTGTTGGACCCGAATTCTGGTACAATGACTCTTCATATGACTTGGATCCCCACACTCATAACAACCTCCGGGTATCATAGCCTGTTGCCCTAAAGAGGAACCCTGAATGGCCGGAGAGCGATGTGTACTCTCTGGCATAGAAGAAGTAGGGACTAGGGAATCTCGGATAACTGAAATAACCACTAGGTGAACTCAGAATGGCTGGAGGGCGGTAGGAACACTATGGCATGGCGATGAAATGAGCACTCGCTGGAACACCTCGGGAAGGTGGGTGGTGTTGAATATGGAGGCATGCCTGGCTGACCACTATCGAATTGACCTCTTCCCCTAACTGGGGCACCTCTGAAATCTCCGGAAGAATCTGGATCTCTTGTCCTGCTGAACCTGCTCTCTGCCTCTCGATCGATAGCCCTCAATTCGACGAGCTATCTCGACCACCAGCTGATAGGGAGTCACCATCTCCACCTCTCGGGCCATGTTGGCCCTAATACCATAGTGCAGCCCTGCTACAAATCTCCGCACTCTCTCAGCATCAGTAGGCAATATCATAAGTGTGTGGCGAGACAACTCTGAGAATCTAGCCTCATAATCTGTCACTGACATCTGTCCCTGCTCCAACTGCTCAAACTGATATCGCGGTTCTTCCCTCTCAGAGGGTGGGATATACCTGTCTAGAAATATATGAGTGAACTGCTCCCAAGTGATGGGAGGAGAATCTGGTGGCCTGCTGAGAATATAGGACTGCCACCATCGGCGAGCTCTGCCCTCTAGTTGGAAGGTAGTGAAGTCCATTCCATGGGACTCTAATATCCTCATATTGTGCAGCCTATCCCTGCACCTGCCAAAATAATCCTGGGCATCCTCGCCTCACTCACCCCCAAAGATTGGAGGGTACAATCGAGTCCATCTATCCAATAACTTCTGCAGATCGCCGTCCGCAGCTGGTCTGGGCTCAGGTGCTGCTGCTACAGGCTGGACCCCACCCACGGGCAGTGTACCCGGGGTATGATGAAGTGTTGTTTTCTAGCCTGAAGCTTGGGCAGTAGGGGTCAGGGCTCCCCCTCCTTCCTGAGATGTGGCAAGATCCGCTGGAAATAAACAAGCCTGGGACATAGTATCCATAACTCTCATCATACGGCCCATGACCTCCTGGAAACCTGGCGCCATCATAAAGTCCACTAGAGTAGGACCTGCTGGGGACATGTCACCCTGCTCTTCTATAGTAGGATCCTCCGGTGGTGGTACATCTGGAATATCTTGGGGATGCCCTCGTCCCCTACTTTGGGTCGGTGCCCTCCCCCGGCCTCTGCCACGGCCTCGAACATTGGGGGTAGTGGCCCCTCCCGGGTCTGGAAGATCGGATGCACGCGTCCTCACCATCTGTGAGAGAATAGAAGAATGAGATTTACTAAACCATTGACTGCACAATAGAATAAAAATAAGGAGAGGTTTTTCCTAACACCCTATAGCCTCCCAAAGATAAGTACATACGTCTCCATACCGATCCGCAAAACTCTACTAGGTTTGCCCGTGACTTGTGAGACCTACGTGAACCTAGTGCTCTGATACCATGTTGTCGCGATCCAAAATACTACGGGTCGTGATGGCGCCCAACACCGAGGTTAGGAAAGCCCACACTTAAATTACTAAGGATTTTTCCCATACTTGATTAAACATCCCAACACGTGCCAAGTTTTAAAGTTTCAAAAATTAATTGAAAAAGATACTAAGCCATTTTTAACCAAAAGCAATCGTAAAGAGGAGTGAGCCAATATATATATATACAGACCCGCAAACCAAAATAACCACCACGTGTGTGCCAGGAACTACTGTCACAAGTCCTACGGGCATACTAAAAGAATATACAAAAGATATAATATACAGTCCTACTGTCTGAAAGAAATAGACGGGAAAATAAGTAAAATAAAAATCCATGGTGTTGCCGAGGATCGTCAGGATAAGCAGCTCACTGTCAAGTTAGGTCCAACTACGATCAGAATCGAGCTTCGGTCTGATAACCAGATGCACCAGCCTCAGAACCTGTACAATTAAGTACAGAAGCTTAGCATGAGTACATAAACAAATATGTACCCAGTGAGTATCCCGCCTAACCTCGAAGAAATAGTGACGAGAGGTCGACTTGACACTCACTAAGGTCCAACAGAATAATTAATAAGATATAATATCAGTAACAGACATACAAGGATGATAAAAGTAGAAAACATTAAAAATGACGGTAATTCAAATAAACACTGGAAATAAATGTACAATTTCTACCTCATTGTTCTTTTCTTCCCTTTAAAAATATATTTGACCACTCAAAATCCATAAAAAAGAAAACTCAACAATTTAACATGCGCATACAGGATAAGGACAACCAACATGAGCCATCATAATGATCATATATGTGCACTGTCGAGGGTCGAACGGCCCGAACCATAATATATATCTTTCAATCGTGCCGTGGCGTATGGCCCCCTCCCATGAGAGTGGGGGAAATAACACTCTGTTCACGGAATGTAAATTGTGAAGCGGTCACATGCACACACAATCCACACATTTATTCTTTATAAATTACTTTTCGTGAATAATTACTTAAAATTACTTAAATTCCATGATTTCAGGGAAACAAGCCGCATGTAACATCAATTCACTCGCATATAGTTCATTTCAAGTAAAAACATAAGGCATGGTGTAGGCCTAACTACCCGGACATAACAATAATAGTCGCTACGTACGGACTCTCATCACTTTGCGCGTACCTAGCCCACACAACATTAGCACATAGTCATTTAAAGCACCTAGGGGGACTGTTCCCTCTTACAAGGTTATAAAGGAGACTCACCTCGTGTCGAACCTACTTTCCGGGTCAAGAACGCGCCCGAAACTCCAAACTCGACACCCACGGACTCGAAACTAGCCAAATGCTATACAAATATATCAATTTATACTCAAAGCATTAAATTCTTCTACTACTTAGCCAAATTCATCATTCTTGAAGAAATCCTAAAATCCAACCTTGGGCCCGCATGCTCGGATTCCAAAATTTCTCGAAGGAGACACTCACCCATAGCGTAAGGATCATTAATACATGATTTTAACTTGATTTCATAGCTAATTGACGGGTAATTTTCTACATTTTCAAAGCCCTAGATTACTACCCCAAATCCTTAGTTTTCATTAATTTAGGTAGTTAATTAAGCTTGTAATCCATGCATGAAGCTAATATTAGAGTAGAATTTACTTACCTTCAATAACTAGGTCGTTTTCCCCTTTTGAATGCTGAAAATCGTCACAAGGAAGAAGAAGAAGAAGATGAGGAAATGAATTAAATCTCATTATAAAAACACACTGCCCAGTGGTCTACTCTATGTGATCGCAGCCTAGGCAGTGCGATCGCAAATCTTTAAGTGACCAGGCCCTCATGGGCTTTCTGTGCGAACGCAGAGAGAGACCTACGAACGCACAGGGTAAGGAATAGCTGGGCTGGCCTAAGGCTGGGCTCTTGTGCGAACGCAGATGGGGTGTGCGATCGCACTAGGTCAGGAGCCCAACCCATCACGATCACGGTGCCATTTGTGAGAATGCATAGGGCACTCACCACCCCTGCCCAGTTCGTTCTATGCGATTGCATCAATGCAGCTGCGATCGCACTGAAGGAAACTAGTCAGTGAAAAATCTGGTTTTTGAATTTAACTCTAAGGGGTCCGAAACTCACCTGAGCCCTTCGGGACCCCATCCAAAGGCACTGGCAGGTCTGTATTCATGATACGGACTCGCTCGAGTTTTCGGAACGTGATAAACAGCAACAATACTAAGAATTCGACCCCAAAACCAAATTGAATCAAACTTTGAACTTAAAGTTCTAGAATTCGCTTTCAATGCGCCGAACTGACCTATATTACTCGGAATGATACCAAATTCTGCAAGCAAGTCATAAATGACATAACAGAACTATTCTCGGTCTCGGAATTCCGTTCGGACCTTGATAACACAAAAACACGTTCCCAACCAAATTTCAAACTTAAAACTCCAATTTCGATATTGGGCGCTGCAATGCCCCCAGGTCATCCAAAACCCATTCCGAACATACGCCCAAGTCTAAAATCACCATACGAAACTACCGGAATTGTCGAAACTCGATTCCGAGGTCTTTTACTCAAAATGTTGACCGAAGTCAAACTTGGCCTTAAAGGCCAACCTTAAGGAACCAAGTGTTCCTATAGCACTCTAAACACTTCCGAATCCCGAACCACCAGTCCCCGCAAGTCACCAATCACAATAAGCCGCTATGGGAAGTTTCATTTAGGGGAACAGGGTTCGATAACGCAAAACGACCGGTCGGGTCGTTACAGGAAAGGTCAACACTGGCGCTGTAGTCAATCTCAATTTCAATTCCTCAAAACTCTTTTTACAAGCATCGGACCACTGGAACTTAACCGCCTTTTGCGTCAGCTTAGTTAATGGGGAGGCGAGGGTAGAGAATCCCTCTACGAACCTCCGATAATATCCAGCCAAACCCAAGAAACTACAAATTTCTGTTGGGGTCCTTGGCCTAGGCCAATCCTTTACTGCTGCAATCTTTTAGGGATCAACCCGAATCCCTTCCCTGGAAACAACATGCCCAAAAAGGCGACTGATTCTAGCCAAAATTCACATTTTGAAAACTTTGCTACAACTGGTGTTGATGGAGAATCTATAGAACTGCCTTGAGGTGAGCAGCATGGTTTTCCTGACTTCGCGAATAAACAAGGATATCGTCAATGAAGACAATCACAAGGGAGTAAAGAAATGGTTTGAAAACTAGATTCATAATATCCATAAAAGCGGTTGGGGCGTTGGTTAGTCCAAAAGACATTACCAGAAATTCAAAGTGCCCATATCGAGTCCTGAAGCCAGTCTTAGGAATATCCTGCTCCCTGATCTTTAATTGGTGATACCCGGACCTCAAATCAATCTTTGAGAAGAACTTAGCACCTTGCAACTGGTCGAACAAATCACCTATCCGAGGCAATGGGTACTTGTTTTTTATGGTGACCTTGTTGAGCTGTTGATAATCAATACACATCTGAAGCGATCCGTCTTTCTTTCTGACAAAAAGAACTGGTGCGCCCCAAGGAGACATACTTGGCCAAATGAAACCTTTTTCTAATAGATCTTTCAATTATTCTATTAACTCTCTCAATTCTGTTGGCGCCATTCGGTAAGGCGGAATAGATATAGGTTGCGTATCTGGAAATACATCAATCATGAAATCGATCTCTCTATCTAGAGGAATCCCAGGAAGCTCGTCCGGAAATACTTCAAGAAATTCATTCACAACAAACATAGATTCGGGAGCAGGCACCTCTGAAGTGGTGTCCGCAACCCAGACCAAATGGTAGATGCACCCTTTTCTGATCATCTTTGAGGCTTTAAGGTAGGAAATAAATCTACCTCTTGGCAAGACATTATTCCTCTCCCACTCGATAACTGATTCATTAGGAAACTCAAGCATCATAATTCTGGTTCGGCAGTCGAGTTTAGCAAAGCACGAATAGAGCCAATCCATCCCCATAATTACATCAAAACCTACCATTTCTAACTCAATAATATCATCCGTAGTATCCCGACCACGCACCGTGACAACACAATTCCTATAGACTCGCACAGTCGTAATAGAATCACCAACCATAGTCGACACAGAGAACGGCTCGTGAAGCTGTTCGGTATCTATCCCAAAACTTGAAGCAATAAATGGAGTAACATATGACAAAGAGGACCCGGGGTCAATAAGAGCATAAACATCATGTGACTGAACAGTCAGAATACCTGTGACAACATCTAGAGAAGCTTTCGCACTCTGGCGACCACTCAAAGCATAGAACCGACTGGGTCCCCCTCGACCCTGGGCTCCACCCCTAGCTGCACCGTGCCCTGCTGGAGCTGGAGGGCGTGCTGAAGATGTAGCGGCTGAAGAACTGGATGGCTGAGCACTACCCCTACCCATGCCCGAATGGGGTGCACGACAGTCTTGCTGAATGTGGCTGCTCACTCCACACCTATAGCATGCTGGTATGTCCAAGTAACAGAGCTCATAATGTAACCTCCCACACTTAAGGCATGGGGCCCTCCGCTGCTGCTGGAACCTCCCAGGCCACCTGAACGACCCAACCGATGAAACTTCCTACTGTCTGAACCTGGTCCAACACGACCTCCCTCCTGATAACTGTTCCCTGATGGTGGCGCACTGGCTGAGGACTGAGCATAGGACTGAGATGGCCCTGATGACCCTCTCCCAAGGACTTATCTCCCTCCTCAAAATGAACTCCCAGCGTTGCCCGCTAACCGGGACCTACTACTACTCTCCCTCTCCATTCTTATCTTTAATTTTCGAGCCTCCATAGCGTGGGAAAATCTCACAATCTTCCTGTAGTTCATATCTGAATGCAAAGCAGCTGTAGCAGCTTCATTAATAACTAAGGGACCAAGGCCCTGAAGAAACCGACGAACTCTAGCCTCCATAGTAGACACCATGTGAACAGCATATTTGGACAAGCGCACAAACTCCATATGATACTCCCACGCACTCATGTTGCCCTGCTTGAGGGCCTCAAACTCTGTAGCACGGGCTACCATAATCTCGGCAGGAAAGAAATGATCCATAAAGGCATCCACAAACTCCTCCCACCTCGCCGGAGGGATCCCCTCTCCACGAGAACTCACCTACATTTCAAACCACGAATATGCCGCTCCCTTCAGACGATAGGAAGCCAACTCAACCCCCCTCTGTCTCAGTAGCCCTCATAACTCGGAGGGTCTTGCACATCTCATCAATGAACTCCTGACGATCAGCCTCTGGGTCGGTGCATGTGAACTCTGGAGGGGCTAACCGCAGAAACTGGTTTACCCTGGAACTTGAAGAATCCCCTTGCTCGCTAGAGGATGCAGGGGCAGCATGTGATCTTTAGGCTTGGGAAGCCACTAGCTGAGTCAACATCTGAATAGCTCCCTTGAGGTCCCCATCAGAAATACCAAGACCGGAAGCTGGGACTGAAGAAGGATCAGGAACATCAGTGGGAGGGACTGTAGCACCCTCCGCTCGAGCAGGAATAGGAATATCCTGGCCTGGGATGGAAGATTCAGGCAGATTCAGGGTCGGGGAATCATTCTCACCCGCACCATCAGATAAAGAATTCACGGCCACTCCTGGGGTGGCATTAGCCTTTGGGTCGAGTCGGGCTCTCTTCTTGAGTGCCATTTACTGAAAATTGGAACAATGCACGAGTTAGAGATAGACAACCTCACCTTTCACCACATCACATGATACAGAGTAACAATGAGAGGGTATTTTCCTAAATGTCCATGCAGCCCCCTAATTATAAATGTGGTCGACAACACACCGATAAGAAGGGCTCTACTAGACACGGCTCCGAGAAATCCTAGGACACTTTTAAACTCATAGGCTCTGATACCAAGTTTGTCACGCCACAAAACCGAGGGACGAGACCGGTGCCCAACTGGATGATCCCGGTCAAGCAGACATGGATTGCCTTTCCTGCCCAATGCGCTACCCCGTGTTTACAATATATATTATTCCACATGAATTAGCAATTTAGAGTTTAAGCATGGATCTACTACTTGAGTTCATTTTATCCTTTATCATTTCCACATTTGATAATCACAAAACATACAATAATTCCGGTTCGGACCACGATTACTACTAAACACATTTATTGCCAAAAATACATATATGTACAACCCACATCATGTCTACGGAGCCTATAAGAGTGCTAAGGGTTTACACAATACTTGCCGGCAACAAGGCCCCGGCTATACCTTAAAAAGACATCAAATATACAAAATGAGACGATATAGACTACACACGGCCCCGAGAGGAAATGGGGCTCACAAATACTGCTAGAGAGATGAATAGGAGGCACCACTAACGGCGAACCGAGATACCTACTATAGAACCAACTAGATCCATATAGAAGATGTAGCTCCCCTGGAAAAAGGGACGTTAGTACCATTGAATAGTACTAGTATGTATAAATAAACTTTACTCTATGTAAAATCAAGCAATACACATATATGAGATAGTTAAATAAACCCAAACAAATATTGCACAGAGATATAGAGAATCACAAATGGGGTTTCCACAGTTTCTTATTTCAATTGTTTTCCTGTTGCGGCGCGCAACCCGATCGCCCCTTACAATCATATTCCACCCTTATTTCTTCTGTTGCGGCGTGCAATCCTATCCCATCTCACAATCACATTACACCCTTATTACTTCTGTTGCAGCGTGCAAACCGATCCCACCTTACAATTCTGTTGCGGCGTGCACCCCGATCCCACCTTACATTTCTGTTGCAGCGTGCAACCCGATCCCACCTTACAGTTCTGTTGCGGCGTGCAACTTGATCCCACCTTACAATCACATTTCACAATGTCACACCTCCTTTTTCCGACTACCCCGTGTTAATAAAGGGTAGAGAGGGAGTTTTCCCAATTAAAGTGACATTATTCGGTTTTGGGATTTATTTTAGTTTTCAGAGTCGCCACCCGGATTTTTTACGGTGTTCCGGGACACCATTTATTTATTGAAATCCCAAACCGAGGAAAGTTTGATTCTGTTTTAATTTGTCTGCGCACCAGAAATTCGAGTAAGGAACTCTGTTAACCCGGGAGAAGGTGTTAGGCATTCCCGAGTTCCGTGGTTCTAG
>ML376926.1:0-10199 GCA_005239525.1 Nicotiana knightiana
AGGGAAAGGCTGAGTCAAGTGCGCAACTTGACTGCCGCACGGGTGTGATCCGGACAGAGTAAAGTCACCCCTGTGATACTTACCATCATGCCTCGTAATGTTACACCTTCTCGTTGTTAAATGTCTTTATATACTTATGTTTCTCTAAAATACAATAAAGATCAACCAAAGTAATTTTTTCATGGTAATGATATATGCTTCATTAAATTGATTACCAACAAAAAACTAAATAAAAACACAAATAGGCTGAACCTTTAATTATGGGTTGGTCCATTTAGGAAGTTAGTTGGGCCTAGAAATTCAAAGGTTCTCGTGACTATAAGATTACGTCACTCCCTCTAATTCAAATATTTCCGCCCTGTTTGATGTACTAATATAGTAGTACTGAACTACCACTGCTACTTTTCATCAAAAGAAGAAATGGAGACGACATCCCCATGTCCGCCGTGCACGGTGACCGTTCGCCGGAACCCTCCGCGGAGAGCAAGACCGACACCATCCTCCGCTGTTCCTAATTCGCTTCCCCGATCGCCGCCGCGAAACATCTCTTCATTCCCCATTGAGGATATTCTATCAATAGAAGTCCCTGAAAAACAACTTCTTACCGAGCATCCATCATCATCGGAGAATCTCAAGGTATTTCTGAGAGTCCGACCGTTAATTTCTCAACGAGAAACAGCGAAAATAGAAAAAACGGCTGCTGAAATGAAGAAAACAACAAAACATGCTTGGCCTAAAAACCCTAAGTCCACCAACGCGTTGCCGAAGAAGCTCAAAAAGAGCAATGAAGTCTGTGTGACTGTTAATGATGCACATTCCGTTACCCTATTGCCTCCGCAGGGCTTACAAGACGCCAAACGTATTAAATGTGAAGTATATGAAGGTTTTTCACATGTCTTCTCGTCACAAGCATCT
This sequence comes from Nicotiana knightiana, assembly GCA_005239525.1. NCBI lineage: Eukaryota > Viridiplantae > Streptophyta > Magnoliopsida > Solanales > Solanaceae > Nicotiana > Nicotiana knightiana. The sequence goes on from ML376926.1 coordinate 916, forward strand.
CAGGTTATTTTTGCTTATATTTTTGAATGAAAAAAATTCATTTTCTTTGTATTCTTACTACTATGTCCGTCCCAATTTATGTCATGTTGTTTGACTACATGGAGTTTAAGGAAAAAAAGCTTTTGAAACTTGTGGTCTAAAAACAAGCCATATTTATTTCATATTCTGTGCGACTACAAATCTATCTTATTAAGGGCAAAATGAGAATTTTAAAGTTAAATTATTTTTAATAATGAAATGTATCATTCTTTTTGGGACAGACTAAAAAATAAAGAGTATTACATAAATTGGGATGAGAGTAATTAATCGACATCTTTGCGAAAGGAATTATTAGTATTAAGTTGAAATATTTTGAGGATTCACTAGTTTAGGATTTAGAAACAGCAGCAGCAGTAGTTGCTGTTGTTGATTGATATTGGCATTTTTGTTGCAGAGGGAAGTTTACGAAGAAATGGTGAATCCTTTAGTTGAGGATTTTCTGAAGGGTAAGAGTGGAATGTTAGCTGCATTGGGACCAAGTGGTTCTGGGAAGACTCATACCATCTTTGGCTGTGGAAGGGACCCTGGTATGGTGCCTCTCGCTCTTCGTCGAATTTTGTCACAGGAAGGAGAGAAGAAGAAGTCACGAAGGTGCTTTAATTTCTACTGTCTATTTTACTTATAATGTTTAGCTGGATATATTTGTTTTAGCAGTTTCTTGGTTCATGAGAATTCGAACTGTCTTAAAACAGTCATTGCATTCTTAACTATGGATAAACAGTGGCAGACTTGCAGTTCTATGTAAGTCCTTCTTCAAATGCCTGCATTGAATAACTCTTTTCTTCATGATTTATCACGTGCAGGATATTTTATTTGTCCATGTTTGAGATTTCTTCTGAGAAAGGAAAATCTGAAAAGATATTTGATTTATCTCAAGACGGGGCTGATTTATGCATCCAACAATCATCTATTAAAGGCGTGCGACAGGTTGTCCTTTGAATTGCTGTATAGCTTCTCTTTGTTGTATGTTTTTTTCAGCCTATAACTTCTGTGGTTCAAAGAGATCAAATAATAAGCGTCCACTCTGGTACTTCTAAATAGGCTGCACTTTATGATGCTCAGCAAGCTGAATCGTTAATCGCATGTGGACTTTTAAAACGTGCGACAGCTATGACGAATTCAAACAGTCAATCCAGGTGAGTTGGATATAAATGCTTATGTTGGTCTGTGGCTGTTCCTTTGCTTTATGCTCTGGTTTGAAAGAATTGAGAAACCTTTGCTAGTGTCTCTCCCTAAGTATATCCAATGTTAGTTGTTTTGGCTTCTTCAAACGTTGGATTTCTTGCTTAAGTGACTTTCTTTGACACCAAACTGTAATAGTACTTCTTCTACTTCTCAGACTTGAAATGATTGATGGAACCATTCATGAGATGTCTATGTTTTTCTTCTCTGTATTGGCAAGTATGGAATCTTTGAAATAATTTCTAGTTTACGGAAATGAAGGATATGTTACGTCTACATAGTCATGTTGCAATTGTAGTTATTATGATGACAGTTTTAACACCCTTGCAGTCGTTCACAGTGCATCATAAATATCCGTTGTGAATATACGAGGGCAGATGGAAAAGTTGGTGATAACTCAAACAGTGCTGTGCTGACTATAGTTGACCTTGCTGGAGCTGAGAGGGAAAAGAAGACTGGAAATCAGGTAACAAATTGTCCCTGGCCACTGAATTCATACCATTATGTAGAAGATGTTCTGTTGAATTCTAAAAGATCCATTGCCATTAGTATCTTTGATTTTGTTGTCAAGACCGTCTAGGTTAGACCTTGATCTTCAGACGACAAGAAGAAGATTGTGACTCTTTCTTAGACCTCAAGTGCTATGTTGCAAATTTTGGTGGTTAATGTATTTCTCTGGCTTGCGGCATCTCACTAAAAATATTACTCATGTCTAGGGGGTTAGATTGCTCGAAAGTAATTTTATCAACAACACTTCGATGGTGTTTGGCCTGTGCTTAAGGGTATGTAGCATCAATCTGGTTTTATGACTTCCGTTTCATGAATGTCGAGGTATGACCCTCTTTCTTTGATCCTCATCAGCTGATAGTTCTTTGCAGTCATTACTGGAGCATCAGAAGAACCCCAGAAAACCTATGCAGAAACACTTTCAAAACTCTCTGGTAATGTCTTCCTTAGTTTTCCTTCTCTGTCACTTTTCCAGGAAATTTTATTGGTCTATAGTCACTGCTTGTTACCTTTATATTTACTTTTACTTGTTGAAAATAAATCTTTTTTGCTTCTGTCCCAATGTTGCCTTATGGAATTCCTAATAAAATGCAGATGAAGGTGTAATTAATGTTTCACAGAGACAGAGTAGAGCTATTAGAATAATATACTATTACTTTGGCAAGTCATCTTCAGACAAATTTTCGTTAATAAATAGCTTGAACTAAAATGCTATTGTACTGCTAGATTTGGTTTATCGAGATCACTGCACAGTTAACTAAGAACCAACATTATAGGTAAATATGTTCTGTGCTTCTCTTTTTTTCTTTTCTTTTTCCCTTTTGAGTCTTTGAGCCCTAAGTCAATGTTGAGTCTGTTTATGAAATGGTTATATTCGTTGAAGGTGCATACTCAACTCTCAATAGCTATTTTTTTCTCAGTTAGAAAATCCTTCATTTCCTTAGTAATTTTTCGCGTTCTTCTTTTGCATAGTTGACCAGATACTTACGAGATTATTTGGAAGGGAAGAAGCGGATGGCACTGGTATGCATTACTTCTGCAGAAATCAGTTTTGATATTTAAAACTGTCATTAACTGCTTAAAATATTGGCAGTCCAGCAAACTTTTCTGCTCCACGAAAACTGTAGGTTTCTTAACATTGTATCCTTTGTGGCTTTCTATGTCCCTTCTGCAGCTTTTAACTGTTAGACCTGGGGAAAAAGACTACCTTGATACTTCTTTTCTGCTAAGGCAGGCTTCACCATATACCAAAATCAAGTATGATGGCCGTTGTAACAGTTGGTTTTGCAATGACCTTTTCTGTAACAAAAATCACCATATGAATGAAGAACTTGTTGATGTAGGTTTGACATCGTTGAAGAACATGGGATTTTAAACCACTATAAGAGGCCTGTGCAAACAACGCCTAGCATGGGGAAGTCTAAAAGAATGAAGTTGAACCGAACTGAAAATTGTGAGGTATATCTTATTTAGCCCATTTTTATTTTACATCCCTCACCTTAGGCTTTCTGCTTTAATATATGATTCACCAGAGGTTCGCGTGAGGTAGTTTTCTAACACAAGATTTTCTCCATTTAAGTTGCCGGTGAAAGCTTATTTCTTCCTCCGCGACCAAACTTGTACTCCCCCGTTTCAATTTAGATGAGGCAGTTTGACTCGGTATGGAGTTTAAGAAAAAAAAAAGAAGTCTTTTGAAACTTGTGGTCTTAAAAGCTTAACGGGTAAAAGCTTTGTGGGGCCATGGCATTTGTGTGGTTATAAAAGCTTCTCAATAAGGGTAAAATGGGTAAAATGAAGAGTTTAAAGTTGAATTATTTTCAAATTTAGAAATGTGTCATTTATTTTGAAAACGACAAAAAAGAAAAGTACGTCATCTAATTTGAAACGGAGGGAGCATGTTTTAATAGTTTAGGCTTTGACGTGCAGATGCATCTCATCCTGTTAAACGACATTGTTTCCTTTTCCCTTTTGATATCGAGACGCGTAGTGCCTCTATTTACAATCCAATGGCTCTGCTCCTCCATATGGAAGTTGCTTACTGAATTACCGGTTTCAGTTAGTCTCTCAAGAATATCCTTTAACTTTCAACCCAGAAAGAAAAACCAGTCTGGTCCTTTTATACTTTATAGTGACTCTTGTAAGATCACATTTATTGACTATGTCTTGGGTCTCAACTTTAAAGAATCAAACTAACAAAACATTCATACTGGTTGGGAAACAAAAAGTATGTTCTGCTCCCATGGAATTGGTCTAGTGGCAGGATCACAACGCTGATGTGTGGGTTAGCCGGTTAGGTGCATATCACGGGTTCGAACCCTGCCACAGATAAAAGCCTAGTATTTAAAAGAAGGATAGAAGGCAGACCCATTAATCCACCAGGTTTCAAACCGTAAGCCACTGGCTCTAAGGATTTCTCGATTATGAAAAGATAAGAAACAAATTTTTGTTCTAGTCCTCTTTCATTAGGATGATGTGCATATGTTTCCTTAGTCAATTCTCTTTCAAAATTTTGAAAGTGTATTTCTTTCGTTTATTCACCTATTATGGTTAAATATAAAACGTTATTGTGGGATTACACTGAATTTGTTGTTGTTATTATTGTATTAAAAATAGGAGCACTACAATCACAACTTGGGAGTTGTACTGAACTAAATATTATATTGTTAATTACAGACTAAGATACAAAATTAAATAAAATATGGAGTAATCATTATGGAAGAAGACAAACTTTATTGTTTTTGATAATGGCTCATTATGGAAGAAGACAAACTTGTCAGTACCATTAACTACATGTGACTCAAGCAGCAACAATAACAACAACCCAGTGTAATCTGACAAGTGAGGTCTGGGGAGGGTAGGATGTATGCAACCTTACCCTCACCCTGGAAGGGCAAAGATATTGTTTCCGATAGACCCTCGGCTAAAGAAGGTGAAAGAAGCCCTGATAGCAAGTAGTAGCAAGACAATATAATTAGAAAACTAAATTGAAGATAACAACATAGAATATGAAAGAGGTACCGATAACAAGTAATAGCAAGACAATATATTTAGAAAACTAAATCCAAGGTAGAAAACGAGAATATGAACAAAGTACTGCTAGCAAACTACGGAAGTACCGATGACAAGTAATAACAGGGTAGCAAACAAAGAATAAAAGGATACCATACTAACATTAATAGCATCGAACTAGGGAAAACAAAGGGAAACACACGACTACCTGCTAATCTTGTCCCCTAATCTTCAACCTCCACACCCTTCTACCTAGGGTCATGTCCTCGGTTAGCTCAAGCTGTGCCATGTCCCGCCTGATCACCTCTCCCAAGACTTCTTTGGCCTACCTCTACCCCCTCTTATCCCCAAGGCCAACCTCTCATACCTCCTGACTGGGGCATCTGTGCTTCTCCTTTTAACATGCCCGAACCATCTAAGTCGCCTTCAAAAGATGTGCCAAATTATCATGAACTCTTCATAATAATTCAAGCAACAACTTTTAGGCAGCTATTTCTTACGGTCATTGTGGTGTAGACAGGGGCGGGTGCAACTTTCAGGTCACGAGTTTATCTGAAGCCAGTACTTTTCATGCACAGTTTAAATTTATGTAAAAATACAATGAAATTGCAATAAATAGTAGATATAAACCATAACTTTTAAAATATAATGGGTTTGATACTAATAATCTTAAATGTTTGAACCCATAGAGCTTAAGTCCGGATCCGCCTCTTGGTGTAGATTTTCCTTACCCAACAACTCTCAGCCTTCACAAGATTCATAGCTATTATTTATTCATGTCAACTGTAACTTTCCTGCAGATCAATCAAAGAAGCGATGAACGTCCTGAACTTCCGAATGAAGGTATTCAAGTTCTTTTCTTCCATCTCTTCCATTCTTTCTTCCGTTTTTTTCTGTAGATTGGACCATAAAATCTGTCCAATAGTGGTTCGTGTTTAAAGTTAATTGCTTCTGTTGGATAGAAGCTGCTGTGGAAGGAGTGAAGGATGACAGCTTGCCAGACGTTCTTGTTCAGTCTGAGGAAATCATCACTATTGAAGCAAATGAGAGAAATATTCTCAGAGTTGATCACGTTGAATTGGAAAGAAAAGATAGAAATCATCAGATTCTGCAAAATTTTGGAAAGGCTTTGTGGAAAGTCTTGAAAGAATACAAGAGAAAACTTGAGGTATAGTATGCTGATAATATACTCTTTGCATAACATTGCTACTATTGGATTTCAATATACTTAAGCATCCATTATTAGGCTTTACCATGGAACTACGTTTGGTTATACTGAGTAGTTGTGTTCATGTAAAGGTGGCTGAAAATGAAATTTGCACCCTCAGAGATTGCTTAAGTAGTGAGAAAACTAGATCGGCTGAACTAGAGAATCAACTGAGGGATTGGCAAAGTAACTGCTGCTGCAGGAAAGGAGTTTCAAGTGAGGAATCCTCCAGAGAAGAGGATGAATTCAGAGGAAAAGGTTCATTAGATTGTGAGGCGCGTCAATCCACTGATCAGAATGAGGTACGTGAGCAAGAGTTATTTTGGAGATGTACTTTTGGTATTGTCTGTTACTTGCCTTTTTCTTGTCCACCACTTTTTGTTTAGTTTGGTTCTTCTCTTCCATTTCATGATGAGATTTTGAAGCAGACAGAGAGTGGTTTTCTTAACTATATACTCTTTGCTTAAAGTTTTCTTAACTAATGTCCTAAAGGGTTCATTCTTGGGCTTTACCATTTAGGAACTATTATTGTTTATGCTAAGTAGTAGCTTTCACGTAACAGGTGGACGAAAATGTAACCTGCACTTCCAGAGACTGCATAATCATCAAGAAAACAAGATGGGCTGAACTAGCGAATGAACTGATGGATTGGCAAAGTAACTGCCGCTGCAGGAAGGGGGTTTCAAGTGAGGTTTCCTCCAGAGAAGTGGATGAACTCAGAAGAAAAAGCTCTTTAGATTTTGAGGATCATCAATCCATTGGTTGCAATGAGGTAAATAAGCAAGAATCATCTTGGAGAATATATTTTTGAATTCTTAATACCTATCTCTTTCTTGTTTTCCACCATACATCTAATCTGGTTCTTCTCTTCCATTTCATGACGAGATTAGAAGTAGATTGAGAGTGGTTTTCTTCCATCCATTTGATAATTGGTAGTTACATGAGAAACTACTATCTCCTTTTTTTGGGGGGGAGGGGGGGAGTGGGGTGGTTGTTGGCTTGTACAGAGTACTAAAATGGAAGAGTGAATTGTTTGGCTGTTTGAAATTTGAATTACTTTTTTCTGGTACGCTAATAAAGCTGTGTAATTGTCTTCACATCTTTGTGCAAAAAGTAAGGTAGAAAAGCTGCTTGAGACTGAAAGCATTTTTTCCATATACACTGTCAAAAAAGAATTACTCTATTTCGTGTTTCTTACTTTTTTCCTTTTACAACTTTCATCTCTTTCCACTTGAAATCTGGTATTCTCTTTCTTTTGTTGGAAGAAGGCTGCTTATTTTGTGGTTATAATTATCTTTTTAGGTGACATCTGAAGCTTATTCTTGTCATTTGGAAGGGTTTGCGCATGCGAGAAATAATGAGCGGCTTGACTCCACTGTAAGACATGTTTTCCTTTCTTCTGGTCTCTTCTTTCTGAGAACACTTTTGGCCTCCTAAAGATATTGTTCTTCTAAATAATTAGGTAATTAATTGTCATTGTTTAATGAAATTCTGGATATGTAAACCCTGGAGTGACATTCTTTACATGTTATAACTTTGAGGATAATTTGTTATAGATTGCTCAGCAGCTCGAAAGTTCTATTGAAGATACTACTGGTGTTGAAGATCTGATGAAACTAACTGAAATGAAAGCAGAGATTACAGATTTGAATGGCAAAGCAACTGCTGTATTAAGCGGGTCACGCTCTTGCACTTATCAGGAGTACGAGCAAGAAGAAGAAAGTTCTGGTAATAGTAGAACTCTGAATCCTATTCTTTTTCAATAGTACTTCTATAAAAATCTTTCTGACACTACATTTCTCTTAAGGATCTTCTCTTTGTTGCATCCTTTTGATGTTTGACTCAAGTGCACTAATTACCAATCTTCGTTTTGCCTGTGAAGATTCTGTTGTCCGTACTTCCAAAGCGACTTTCATAAACAGAGATGAGAACGACCTGTTGGAAGAGGACCACACGCCTTTTGGTTCAGTACTTCCAGAATGTTCAGTCAGCTCTTCTAAGTCATCTCTCCTCGTTGAAAAAAAGAGCCCTTTTCAAGTGTGGGAAGACCAAACACAAAATGAAGAGGACAAGGTCTGCTCAGTTTTATTATTAGTCACACCTTTGTTCTAAATTTCTATTTAACAAGTAATTCACCTACACAATACCAACAACAACAACATACCCGGTGTATTCCTCAGTGTGGTGTTTGAGTATAGTAGTGTGCACGCAGACCTTACCCCTACCTTGTGGAGGTAGAGAGTTTGTTTCTGATAAACCAATTCACTTATTATATTTATTATGCTAATTATTACTTCTGCTTATTTTTAATTTAAAATGCACTAGTTCTAACATGCAATGTTCTCAAGTTATTGTTCTTCAAGAATAGCAGTACATTAAAATTATTGTTCTTGGTTTGATGTCTTTGCTGTGTAACACCTGCTAATTTGCCTTCCCTTGCCAGTATGTTCATAGAAGATATTCTTCTGCTCCATTTATCTGCGGAAGCTGTGATAGTTTTGCTGCTATTTCTTATACTCATCAAGTTAGTTCTACATTAGTTGAGGGATTAGTTATTTAAATGGAATTTGCAGCTTATTTGATATTTGACACCTTTAGTCCTATTTTGCAATCTTGTTTATTGTTACTATTTCTTAAATTTTAGACCATACCAGACACCGGAACAGATTACGAACATCCTACCAAAGTGCATGTGAAGCCAATGATGTTGCCATTAGTAGTTTAAGCATGTCCTTGCTGGTTGCAGTATGCGTTGTGAAATTTCATAGAATGTAGCTTATCTTTCCATGTTTTGCAACCAATAATCCTTCCTCAAATTTGATATCTGAAAAATCTTTTCACTGTGAGCTCAAAATATGGAAAGAAAGTTTACTGTTCTTTAGTTCTTAGAACTCTCGTGTGCCTCTAATCTTTGTAGTGATAATTGGTTCTAGTGTCCCTTTTTACTTATTTTATTTTAGTGTTTGGAAATTACAAATACCTTGAGTATCCTGCATAACTAGAAGTTGATTGAGAGTGATTTTCTATCATCCATTTGATATAACAACAACGACCCAGTAAATCCCACTAGTGGGGTCTGGGGAGGGTAGTGTCTACGCAGACCTTTTCCTACCCCGAGGTTGAAGAGGGGCTGTTTTCGAAAGACCATCGGCTCACGAAGACGAAAAGAGACAATATTAGTACCACCAACAGATACCATAGGGAAAATAACATCATGAAAACCAGAAAATAAATGCAAAGCAAAAGCGATAGCCAGTAAATAGACCGGCACTTTCATCCATTTGATAGTTGATATATAGTTCAGAAACTAGGTTACCTGTTTTTTTTTTTTTTTTGGGGG
>ML376926.1:10306-41568 GCA_005239525.1 Nicotiana knightiana
CTGTTTTTTTTTTTTTTTGGGGGGGGGGAGATTGTCGACCTGTAGGGAGTTCTGCAAATGAAGATTGAATTGTTTTAGCTGTTGAAATTTGTTCGAGTGCACTAATAAAGCTGCACAAGGTCTTCACGGCAGAAAAGCTGCTTGACACAGAAAGCATGTTTTTGATATACCCAGTCAAATATGAATTAGTCTCTTTCATGATATTTAGTTTTTTTCTTTTTACAGCTTTCAGATCTCTCCATTTGATAACTGGTATTGTCGGAAGAAGGCTGCTTATTTTGTGGTTATAACTATGTTTCAGGTGAAGTCAGATGCACATACAAGAACTGAGGAGCGACTTGACTCCGCAGTAGGACATATGTCATCCTTTCTTCTGTTCTTTTCATTCTGAGAATACTGCCAATATTTTCTTCTTCTAAGTAATTAGGCAATTAGTTGTTATTCATGGAACGAAGTTGAAAACATCAAAAATATTTCCACAAGTTGGAATGACATTGTTTACGTGTTATAACTTTGAGCTTAACCTGTTATAGACTGCCCAGAAGTTCGAAAGATCTATTGAAGATATTACTGGTGTTGAAGTGCCGAAGATTCCAGATGGAATGAAAGCAGAGAGTATAAATTTGAAAGGCAAAGAAAATGCTCTGTTAAGTGGGTCAACCTCTTGCACTGATCAGGAGTACGAGCAAGAAGAGGAAAGTTTTGGTAATAGTAAAATTCTGAATCTCCTATTTGTCTTCAGCATTAATTGTATAAAAATCTTTCTGACGCTACTTCTCCTCTCTATGATTCAGGACTTCCAGAATGTACAGTCAGCTCTTCTGCGTCATCACTCCTCGTTGAAAATAACATCTCTTTTCCAGTGGTGGAGGACCAAACACAAAACGAAGAGGACAAGGTCATTTCAGTTATATTATTAGTCACACCACACCTTTATTCTGTATTTTTATTTCAAAAGTAATTCACATTTTGTATCCTTTATGCTAATTATCACTGATGCTTATGTTTAGTCTAAATGCATTAGTTCTAACAATGCAATGTTCTCAAGCTATTATTTATGTTCCTCAAGAATAGCAGTACATTAAAATTAATGTTCTTGGATAGATGTCTTTGCGGTGTAAGCGACTAATTTGACCTGTTATAGACTGCTAAGACGCTCAAAAGTTCTACTGAAGATGCTAATGGTGTTGAAGATCAGAAGATTCCAGATGGAATGAAAGCAGAGAGTACAGATTTGAATGGCCAAGCAAATGCTTTGTTAAGTGGGTCATCCTCTTGCCCTGATCAGCAGTACGAGCGAGAAGAGAATTTTTTTGGTAATAGTGAAATTCTGAATCTCCTATTCCTATTCAACAGTGATTGTATAAAAATCTTTCTGATACTACTTCTCTGTGATCTTTACCATATCTGGTAACATTCTTCTGCTTGTCACATCCTCTTTGATGTTTGACTCAAGTGCACTAATTACCAATCTCTGTTTCATGTGCGGAGATTCTGTAGTAAGCACTTCCCAAGCGACTTCCATAAACAGAGACGAGGCCAGCCTGCTGGAAGAGGACCACACGCTTTTTGATTCAGTACTTCCTGAATGTACAGTCAACTCTTCTGAGTCATCTCTCTTCATTGAAAATAACTGCTCTTTTCCAGTGCTGGAGGACCAAACACAAAACAAAGAGGATAAGGTCAGTTATGTTATTAGTCACACACCTTTATTATAAATTTCTATTTCACAAGTAATCCACATTTTGTATCCTTTATGCTAATTATCACCCATGCTTATGTTTAGGGTGTGTTTTGGTATAACGGAAAACATTTTCCGTGGAAAATGTTTTCTTGGAAAACAAGTAGTAATCTTATTCATTTTCCGGTGTTTGGTACGCAAATTAAAGAAAATAACTTCTCAAGAGTATTCATAAAAAAATTAGATACAACAAACATGAAGCCATAAACTTTCGAACCAACAACCTTCCGAACCAACAAATTTCATAAACTTCCGAACCGCTAAGAAGTTTCGAACCCGTAAACTTTATAATTTCTAAACCTGTAAACTTCCAAACACATAAACCCCCGAACTCATAACTCTGGAACTTGTAAAATTTCGGACCTGTAAACCGAAGGATGAAAAAACTAAATAAAAATAAATATTTTCCGGGGNAACGTAAAAACAGAAATTTGAAATTACAAAAATAAAATAAAATAGTGTGGGTGGGTGGTGCAGAAAAAATAGAAATTTGAAATTTAAAAAAGAAAAGGTAAAAAGAAAATTTTGTTTGGGGGGAGGTAGTAGGACGGGCGGTGACGGAAAAAAAAACTAAAAAACGAAAAAAAAAGATGCCTTTTTGGAGAGATGGGGTGGGGTTAGGTGGGTTGGTGAGGGGTGGGGAAGGACCGGAAAGTTGAGAAGAAGTTTTGAAAAATGTTTTCCCTTCTCTTGATAAGAGGTAAACATTTTCCTCCAACTGAAGGAAAATGAGTTCATAAGGAAAATGTTTTCCAAAACACCAACCAAACATGGAAAAATTGGAAAACATGGTATGTTTTCCTTCATACCAAACACACCCTTAATCTGAAATGCTTTAGTACTAACACTGCAATCTGTTATAGACTGCTCAGAAAAACAGAAGTTCTATTGAAGATGCTACTGGTGTTGAAGATCTGATGAAACCAAATGAAATGAAAGCAGAGATTACACGTTTGAATGGCAAAGCAACTGCTGTATTAAGTCGGTCAGGCTCTTGTACTGATCAGGAGGACGGGCAAGAAATGGAAAGTTCTGGTAATAGTGAAGTTCTGAATCCTATTCATCTTAAATAGTTCTTGTAAAAAGATCTTTTTGATACTACCTCTCCTCTCTTTGATCTGTACCATATCTATTACTCCCTCCGCTCCATTTTATATGGCTTTGTTTGACTCGGAAAGTTGTTTAAAAAAGACTTTTGAAACCTGTGGTTTAAAACATGCCATAGAAATCTGTGTGGCTATAAAATCACGTGTTATATGTAAAGTGGGAAGTTTACTGTTAATTTGTTTCCAAATATAGAAATATGTCATTCCATTTGGGACAAAGGGTTGTTCAAGTGGTAAGCACCTCCACCTCCAACCTTAAGGTTGCGGGTTCGAGTCACCAAGAGATCAAAGTGGGAAGTTCCTGGAGAGGTAAAAAAAATATCATTCCGTTTGGGACTGATTAAAAAGAAAAGTGTATCACGTAAAAATGGGACAGCATGAGTAACATTCTTCTGTTTGTCACCTCCTCTTTGATGTTTGACTCGAGTGCACTAATTGCCAATCTCTGTTTCATGTGTGGAGATTTTGTAGTCTGCACTTCCCAAGCAACTTTCATAAACAGGGACAAGGCCAGCCTGTTGGAAGAGGATCATGCGCTTTTTGATCCAGTACTTCCAGAATGTACAGTCAACTCTTCTGAGTCATCTCTCTCCGTTGAATATAACAACTCTTTTCCAGTGGTGCAGAACCAAACACAAAATGAAGAGGACAAGGTCAGTTGAGTTATATTATTTTTCAAACCACACCTTTATTCTAAATTTCTATTTCACACGTAATTCAGTAATTCACATCTTGTATCCTTTATGGTGTGTTATCACTCCTGCTTATATTTAATCTTAAAATGCATTAGTTCTAACAATGCGATGTTCTCGAGCTAGTATTTATGTTATTCAAGAATAACAGTAAATTAAAATTAATGTTGTTGGTTTGATGTCTTTGCTGTGTAACAGCGACTAATTTGCCTCCCCTTACCAGTATTTGCATGGAAGATATTTTCGAGATTTTTCTTCTGCTCCATTTATCAGAAAGGTGTAATAGTTTTTTCTGTTATTTTTTATCTTCATCAAGTTATTCCATATTACTTGAGGGACTAGTTATTTAAATGGAACTTGCAGCTAATTTGATTTTTGCCAACCTTCATTTCTATCTTGCAATCATGTTCGTTGTTATTATTACACATATTTTAAACTATATACGACTCTAGAACAGATTACCAGCATCGAACCAAAGTGCATGGGAAATCAATGATGTTGCTATTAGTGTTTAAGCATGGCCTTGTTGGTTGTAGTATTCGTTGTGAAATTTCATAAAATGTAGTTTATCTTTTCCACGTTCTACAACCAATTTCCCTAAAATATGACATCTTAAAGTCCCTTCACTATGAATTCGAAATATGGAAAGAAAGTCTAATGTTCTTTAGTTGTTAGGACTCTCTTGAGCGTCTAAGCTTTGTACTGGCTATTGGTTCTTGCATCCCTTTTCTTTCCATAATATATTTACTGGTTGGCAATTACAAATACCTTGAGGATCCAGTATCACCAGAATTGCAATTTGTTAACGTTAAGGAAATTGAACTTGGGCCTAACTCAACCCAAAAAACTAGCTCAAGAGGTGAGAATTGCCCAAACTATATAAAGAGACCACCCATGCCTTATAGAGCCAATGTGGGACTCTTCAACACCCCCTCTCATGCACGGGGCTAGACATCTGGAGCATGGACAATTCGATATGAGGATTGAGGACTCAACATTGGGAAACGAGAATTAGGATGGTCTACTCTGATACCATGTTAAAGAAATGAACCTTAGGCCTCACTCAACCCCAAAAGCTAGCTCAAGAGGTGAGGATTGTCTAATCATATAAAGAGTCCACCTGTCCCTTATAAAGCTGATGAGGAACTCTTCAACAGTTAGTGTAGAGAGATGTGAGTACTGCTAATAATTACTTAAGGAAAGAAAAAGTGTTTCACGCCAAGTTACAGCTATCTTTCCTTAAGGCTAAATTTGGACTCAAATTGCATGAAGTGTCTAGTAGAATTTTGCAAAAATGCGTTACGATATAAAAAACCCCCAAAAGTTAAGTATATTATGCACATAGGAGAAGGAACTTTTAGCGTCTAATAAGATCAAAGTGTCTGCCCTGCAAAGGAAATTTATTGTATCATTGGTTTCGATATCAAAATTTTTTTAAGAACTGCGGAGGAAGATGATCGTTGCATTAGTTTTTTGATACAACCCAAGGAGAACCACACCCCAAAAGCTAACTATTGAGTTGGGAGAGTTCAAGGCTATATAAACCCCACATGCACATTACAATACCGATGTGAAACTCAAGTTTCATACCTTGCAATGGACCATAACAAACCATCACGCTCCGCATCCAGCATCCTCGACGGTTAGATGTGTGCTAGACATTTCTAGCCCCGGGCGAACACCGCAATATTGATGGGCACGGAAGATGGTGTGTGGCTCTGGTACAATTGATACAACCCGGGAAAAACCACACCCCTAAAAGCTAGCCATTAAGGTGGAGAGCCCAAAGCTATATAAGACTCACATCAGCACATTATAATACCGATGTGGAATTCAAATCCCATACCTTGCAATTGACCATAACATTTTTCTATCTTTTCTTTTTTCTGTTCAATAACTGGCTTGTAATAAACCAAGAAATCATGTTTGTTTGCAATAGATATGTCCTTAAATTCAGACACCATGTTTGCTCATAATCATCCCATGTTTGTTTATAACTTCGGCTATTAATCAACTACATTAGTTTTGTCTGAATCTGAAATATATATTTTAATATTAAATTAAGCAGTACGAAAACATGGTAGCTTAGTTTAAGATAAGCCTTCTGAATATATTTGAGAATAAGATAGTTTATTCGAAAGAAAATTGGCTTACTGTAGAACAATTATATAGATAATTACTTATTGCAACTCGTCTTACTTAGAGAAGCCTATACGTTAATTCTATGATTTCTAGAGGAAGCAAGGGCCGCCTTTACAAAGTGGCGTAAAATACTGTCAGCGTCACCTGTTTCATCTGAACTGTTTTGAAGTTTATATCTTCAGAGTTCTTCTGAAATAATATAGGTATCTTCTTATGTAATTCAGAAACCATTGGGTCCATCGACATTGTTAATGCGTGAGGAAGTTGTACATGCTGTAGGATGCCATGATAACAACACATCTGAAGCAGTTACCAAACATGGTTCCTGCACTAAATTTCAGAATGCTGATAAGCCAAAAAGGTATGTCACGTGTTTAGTTTGCTTAATCAGCTCCTAATGGTCTGCTTGCTTATTCATCTTCATTCATTAATTTATCCAGGAGACTTCTACCAGTTTCGTCCATCTTATTAAAAGATATTGGCAATATAGACTTCAAGGACGAGAATGAGAAACCAAAGGTGAATTCCTGGTGCTTATCATTTTCAGTTTTGGTTGCAGCCACTGTTGTCATTGCTTTCCTTTTCCTTTTATTAACCATTATCTGTATCCAATTTTAAATAATTTGACTTAGTGTCTCCATGTTTGGTAGGATGTATCTCATGGCGGAATTCCTTTTCCCCGGTTTTAGATTCAATATTTGTACTTGGAGCTCTTTTGTTGTACAAACACATTTGACTTAACAACTTATTGCAGGGAGTCAAGGCAGAAAAGAAAGGAACTTCTCGTAAGAGCAGAACTCAGGGCAGCACTTCCCTTATTCGTATGCTCAAGGATAATCTTGCTATCTAATTCATTATGGACTGCGTTCAAGGTTTCCTCTGCAATAAACGATATTGTTCTAGGGGTATAAATTTAAGATTGTATATAAGGTTATTCAAGTCCAATCTCTTCCTTTTGACGACTGTCAGTTGCCTTTTGTACCTCACAAACAACATCTTTTATGTAAGCTGGCTAGACTTTTTCCTTTTGGGAAGAGGCCTAAGTCCTCAAAATGCTACTCTGATTATTTTGAAAGCTCGTGAGCTTCTCTGAGAATTGTACCTAACGAATTTGAAAAGGAGAAGACCAAGCATGGAGATGTAAATAGCTTTTCCTTCTTCAAACGTCAACGTGATTTTTAAATCTGTTTTATTTTGTGCCAGAATTATTTTTATATCAAGTATATATGGATAACAAGGTCCATATATGTTCTGCATGGACAATATATTACGTTGGGATAACATTTTCTGCATTATTTTGAGTGTTTGTGTGGTGGTATTTTTGTTACTAAAGGTTGACAAAAATGTAACTGTTGTCTAAAGCAAGATTAGAACCATAGCAGATGGATGGGGTTCTTCCATTTTATTACTGTAAAGCTTAAAATTTAGTTGTTTTAAAAATATAAAAGGGTCACTCCTGTTGGAAGTTGGAACTAGTAACAAGAAAAGAGTGTTACATGAAAGTAGAAAGTTTAGCTAGTCAATGAACCGTAAGAAGCATTAGCTTTACTGGTTATATATATTGGTATACATAATAACTATCAAATAAGTACATTCAAGATCTCTCTAACAGATTGAGTCAAAATGTTCTGAGGATTACATTTGTTCATCTTCCAAATTGATGGTAGATAGGGATGCTATTTAGAGATTAGCTAGTACCATTGTCTGAAATTTAAAACTAAAAATATTAAAGTTCAGGGCCATTCAAGACATTTTTGTCCAAAAGAATTGAGCTTAAACTTAAAAACTGAAATTTAGAACACATTAGCTAATTCTTAAATAACTACCCAATAGAAGGGCTACATGATGTCATTTCTACACCTCATCTCAGTCTCGCAGTGGCCATGCCTCAGCCTTGCCTGCCGCATCTCGATTCACCCTAACTGCCTTTGACCAAGTCTAAAGGGATAAGGTGCACATCAAACAAATTCCACAACAACCTTCGCACTGATTATGGAAGAATATCATTTGCAACGATCGAGTTAGCTCAACGGACGAACCGCGCAACGAAATAAACAAGATAATAGTAATACTAAATATGTCTCATTTTTATATAAGTGTGGCAACGAACATTGATACAACTGCCTAAGCAAAAAAAAAAAAGAAAGTCATGGAGTACTAGAATCTGAGATGTGTGCGTATTTGTGTGGGAACCAAGTATGGGAGAGTAACATGTACTATGTCTAGAACCCACACTCCCGATTCGTTACAGGCAAATCCATAATTTGAGCATTAAGTATTTGAATTTGAGATTTTACTACCATCCATTTCGTTATTTCATCAGGTTTGAAATTTATTAGTTATACTTTTTAGTGGATCTTTTAGCGCATGCACACAGTCCGAGCAAAACTTACAAGCTTCGAATTAACTTTTAAATTATCTTCCTCACTACCCCTACAAAAAAAAAAAAAAACCATAATTCGAATCAAATAATTAAAGATTATAATTCAAATTACAGTGGTTAATAGATCACAATTTAGATCGTATTTGAATGATTTAGTCAAGGACATTTCGAGTTTCACCAACTATATTTCGAGTCGGGAGCGTAGCTAGCTCATTGAGTACGAGTTTGACCGAACCAATCGTTGTTGCGTTTTTAAGAGGTGTGAATTGAAAATGGAAGAGACACCTCTTGGATTGCACCTCTTCATCTCACCCTTTCACTGTCTATAAATAGAGAGG
The DNA here is from genome assembly GCA_005239525.1 of Nicotiana knightiana. Lineage (NCBI taxonomy): Eukaryota > Viridiplantae > Streptophyta > Magnoliopsida > Solanales > Solanaceae > Nicotiana > Nicotiana knightiana. Next base: position 18,709 of record ML376926.1, read on the forward strand.
CTTAGCCTCATTTTCTACCACTGAAAAATCTGAAATCTCTCCCGTCAATCTTCTACATACTGCATTGGTTTTTCAAAAGCAAAATGTAAGCATTTTGTGTGATTTTTGCTCCGCCATTTGAGTTTGCCGAAATTCTGTGATTTGAAGTGCCGCTATCACAGAATAGTTATTCCGTTCTATCCTGAGAGGAATTAATCCGCAACCTTGTGCATCGTGAGGGGATTAAATTCCTTAAGGAAACACAAGAAACTTGTCGGCTCGAAATTTTTTCTGCTTTGTTTTTCTTTTCCTTAAACTAACATTTATTGATTTACTGGTTTTGAATACAAAGTGAATAACAAGCTTAAGGAATTTAATAATTATTTCTGTATCATCTTACTTTCTACTTTGGGAGACTAAAATCTTTTTGATTTTCTACTCCCGTTTTGGAGATTAAAATCTTCGGATTTTCTACTCCAGTTTGAGATTAAAGTCATTGTGACTTTCTACTAAATCCGAGATATAAAAACTCAGTTGTTTGTATTCGGTTTGAAGATATAAAAACTTCACCGAGATATTAATTTTGTTTGTCAATTTCTTTTACAGAAAAATGACAACAAGTGCGGAACAACAAAATGGTTCTGTTGGGACTACTGTTGCAATGACTACTGCGTCTTCAAGTCGCACAACTCCTGCACCGACGATGGCACCGGCAGAAAAACCCGAAAAGTCTTCCGGTGTGGACTTTAAGCATTAGTAGCAGAAAATGTTCTTCTACCTGACCACACTAAGTTTACAACGCTTTATTAGCGAAGACGTTCCAGTTCTGGGAGAAGAAACTCCTGAAAATGAGCGATTTGTGGTCACTGAGTCATAGAAGCATTCTGACTTCTTATGCAAAAATTGTATTTTAAGTTGCTTGGAAGACGACTTGTACAATATTTATAACGTCATGAAAACATCAAGAGAATTTTTGAATGCTCTTGAAAAGAAGTACAAGACTGAAGATGCTGGATTAAAAAAGTTTGTGGCCGCCAAATTTCTGAATTTCAAAATGGTTGATGGCAAATCTGTCCTAACGCAAGTCCAAGAATTGCAAGTTATAGTTCATGACCTCCTTATTAAATGTATAAACCGAGTCAATGTTTTTATTCAAGATGTTGATCATTTTACTAATTATAAATTTATGATTGAAGGTATGGTCATAAATGAAACGTTTCAAGTTGCGGCATTTATTGAAAAACTGCCTCCACTGTGAAAGGACTTTAAGAATTACTTGAAACATAAGTGCAAGGAGATGACGCTTGAAGACCTTATTGTTCGTCTACGGATTGAAGAGGACAACAAGGTTGTTGAGAAGAAGTCTCGTGGAAATTCAACAATTATGGGTGCAAATATTGTTGAGGAAGCTTCAACGAGCAAAAAGAGAAAGAAGTCATCTGGACCAAAGAATTACCCAAGCAAAAAGAAGTTTAAAGGAAATTGCCACAATTGTGGAAAGGTTGGACACAAGGCTACTGAATGTCGTGCACCAAAGAAGGACAAGAATAAAAGTCAAGCAAACATGATTGAGAAGAATGATGAAATAGACGATTTTATGTGCCATGCTTTCGGAGTGCAACCTAGTCGGAAATCCTAGAGAATGCTGGGTTGATTCGGGGTCAACTCGTCATGTTTGTGCTAACAAGGAGTTGTTTACTTCTTATGCTCCCGCTGGACCCAACGAGACAATTTTTATAGCAAATTCCGCTACTGCAAAAATTGAAGGAATATGCAAGATAGCCTTGAAGATGACTTCTAGTAAGATTGTGACTCTATGTCCTTCATGTTCCTGAAATGCGAAGAATTTAGTCTTGACATCACTTCTAGTCAAGAATGGATTTAAGAATGTTTTTGTTTCCGACAAGGTTGTAGTTAGTAAGAATGAAAAGTATGTAGGAAAAGGCTACCTTACGGAGTGTCACGACCCAAAATCCCTAAGATCGTGATGGCGCCGGACACAAGGTCAGGCAAGCCAAACCATCAGTTAATTGAAATAACTTTCCAGTTTTAACATTTTCGAAATCGTTACCTTTTCTTTCATTTCATAATCAAATAAATAAATTTTAGTAAACATAAATACGACAGCACATCAATTCAATTTAATGAAATAAATCCCAACACAACCCCAGAACCGGGTGTCACAAGTACATGAGCAATTTCTAAGAAGTTATACAATCACTTCAAGCCTGTCCGAAATACAACTGGACTAGGAAATTTAAAAATGAATAAATACAGTATGAAGGTGACTCTGCCAACTGCAGATCGCCACCGGATGGTGCAGCTCGCCTAAGTCTCCGAATCCTCCACATTGCTATGAAATTACATGTGCAATAAAATGCACAGCAAGTGCAACATGAGTACAAAAATAACGTGTACTCAGTAAGTCGCCCGTCTAACCTTAGAGAGGTAGTGACGATGGGGCAAATTAGACTTTTACTACGTTCTAACAATACAACATATGATAAAATATGATGAAATATAATAGACATGTAAGACAGTGAGCAACGAGTACATATCAAGTACAGAAATCCAGGTAACCACTGAGAATAAACAACAATGTACACTTTCCTTTTTCACAAATACATGTCAAGCCAATACCAATAAAATAATACCAAATAGTCATGCGCACACAAGGGTAAGACAACCGGCCGGAGTCATAAGATAGTCAACCTCTCTATGCACTGCCAAAGGATCGATCGGCCCGTCCCAAAAGTGCATCTCTCAACCTCTCTACGCATTGCCGAAAGATCGATCGGCCCGTCCCAAAAGTGCGGCTCTCAATATCTCTATGCACTGCCGAAGGATCGATCGGCCCATATCAAAAGTGCATATCTCAATCTCTCTACGCACTGCCGAAGGATCGATCGGCCCGTCCCAAAAGTGCGGCTCTCAATATCTCTATGCACTGCCGAAGGATCGATCGGCCCATATCAAAAGTGCATATCTCAATCTCTCTACGCACTGCCGAAGGATCGATCGGCCCGTCCCAAAAGTGCGGCTCTCAATATAATAATCCTCTCTGTGCACTGCCGAGGGATCGACCGTCCCGTCAAAGTGCACCTCTCAATATAATACGACTAGCCTGCTTGCGAATCATACATGCAACTTAGGTGCTCATAAGAATACATACACAAATACAGGGTCATCCTGCTTGCGAATCACTCCAGCGACTCAGGCACCCAAAGTTACACATATCCACATAATAAATTCGTATTTTATCAAGAAAATCATTTTTCTCAGGAAAATGGTAAAGTCTTTATTAAAAGAAACATGAAATATAGGTTTTGAAAACTTTGTTTTTGAAACTCATTTGTCCAGTTTAGTAGTACTCCATGATACAATCCAGTCCAGGTACACATATAGTCACAGCGGAAACAATTTTCTTTTAGAAGGTTAATAATATGAACTCTAGTTTTTTTTTAAAACATTCAATTACGTTTTCAGTCATATTAGCAGTTTAATATTACGGGCAGGGGTACAAGTACACACATAAAGTATGCTAGTGGGTCCTAGACTACCCGGACATGACATAATAGTAGCTACGCACGGACTCTCGTCACCTCGTGCGTACGTAGACCTCGAAGATAATATCATACACTAAATTAATTCACCTAGGGGGACGATTCTCCCTCACAAAGTTAGAAAGGAGACTTACCTCGCTCCGAAATTCCAACACCGGCTTCCAATCCCTTCCGATGACCCCAACAGACGCACAACGCTCCGAAACTACCACATAAATGACAAAGCAATGAAAATTCTTCCTAATACCCACAACAAATTCAGATTATATACTATCCCAACCCCGCTCAGAGAAATGACCAAAATGCCCTCGGGCCCACCTGTCCGGAATCCGAAATTCTCGAAGATACTCTCTACCCATAGCCGTACTAACTCAATTATATAATTTACTCAAATATTCATGTCCAATTCGTGGTTAAAAATCCAAATTTTCCATATTCTAGGTTTCTTCAAAGTTTCCCAATTTTCCTACAAATTTCATGCTAAAAAATCCATGCAAGATCTTGTATTTAACCTTAGAAACAAGTAGAACAACTTACCTTTTGATGCTTGGTGAAATCCCCCTTGAAAAACTCTCCAAAAATTGCCTCAACCCAAATAAAAAGGATAGAAATGGCTCAACCCGATCTTTAAAACATTCTGCCCAGGCATTTTTTCGCACCTGCGGTCCTTCTTCCGCACCTGCAATCTCGCAGGTGCGACCAAATCCACCGCACCTACGATTTCCCTCAATTCCAGCCAGATTGCACATGCACCCCCACTGCCCGCACCTGCGGCTTCGCAGGTGCGGAATTTCCATCGCACCTGCGGTTCCCACCCAAGTCAAGCCCACACTCGCACCTGCGATTCCCAGGCCGAACCTGCGGTCAAAGCCTCGCAGGTGCGGTTGCACCAGATGACAACAGTTCAACCCTTCTTCCAACTTCAACTTTGATCCGTTAAACACCCGGAATACACCCGAGGCCTCCGAGGCCCCCGGGACCCCGTTCAGTTATACCAACCCGTCCTAAAACATGACACGGGCTTGCTCGAGCCCTCAAATCACATCAAACAAAGCCGAAATCACGAATCGCACTCAAATCTAATTCTTTAAGAACTTAGAATTTCTAACTTCTACATCCGATGCCGTAAGAACTTAGAATTTCTAACTTCTACATCCAATGCCGAAACCTATCAAATCACGTCCGATTGACCTCAAATTTTGCGCACAAGTCATATTCAACATTGTGGACCTGCTCCAACTTCTGGAATCGCATTCCGACCTCGATATCAAAACTTCCACTTCTAGCCGAATTTCTCAAAAACCTTCAAATTTCTATCTTTAGCCAATTGACTTCAAAATGACCTCCGGACATCCGAATTCACTTTCGATCGCGCTCCCAACTCCAGAATCACCATACGGAGCTATTCCTAGACTCGAAATCCCAAACGGACATCAACCTCACTAATATGCACTCGAACCCCAAATTCATGAAATCCTTCTAAAATGCTAATTCCCATAATATATGCCGAATCACTCCCGGGTTATCCAAAACCTGATTCGGACATACACCCGAGTCCGAAATTATCATATGAACCTGCTGGAACCTTCAAATACCGATTCGAAGATCGGTTACTCAAAATTCCAATCTTAGTTGATTTCACCAACTTAAGGATTCTGAAATGACCTGAAATTCAATTCCGACCACGCCCACGGGTCATAATACCTGAAACGAAGCTGCTCACGACCTCAAACCGCTGAACGATGCGCTAGAGATCAAAACGACCGGTCGGGTCGTTACATGGAGGGACTTTTCAAACTCAATTTAGTTGCCATTGATATGAATAAAATTTCAGCTTCTTCTTACTTGCTTGAGTCAAATAATTTATGTCATGAACGTTTAGGCCACGTCAACTTCACAACTTTACGAAAAATGATTAATTTGGAAGTATTGCCTAAGTTTGAATACAATAACTCGAAATATCAAATATGTGTGGAATCCAAGTATGTTAAACATCATTACAAGTCAGTTGAAAGGAATTTAAGTCCTTTAGACTTAATTCACATAGATATTTGCGACATGAAGTCAATACCATCTCCCCGTGGGAAAAAGTGTATCATAACTTTTATTGATGACAGTACTAGATATTTCTATATTTACTTATTTAATATTAAAGATGAAGCAATTGAGCCATTCAAGCAATACAAAAATGAAGTTGAAACGACAGCTAAACAAAAAGATCAAAATAATAAGAAGTGATAGGGGTGGTGAATATGAATCTCCTTTTGAAGAAATATCTTTGGAATATGGCATTATTCACCAAAAAGCTGCCCCTTACTCACCGCAATCTAATGGAATTGCGGAAAGAAAGAATAGAACATTAAAGGAGATGATGAATGCCTTATTGATGAGTTCAGGTTTACCCCAGAACTTGTGGGGGAAAGCAATTCTTATAGCGAATAAAATACTCAACCGAGTTCCACATAACAAAACGCAGTCTATTCCATATGAAAAATGAAAAGGTAGGAAACCCGACTTAAAATATTTTAAAGTGTGGGGGTGTTTGGCTAAAGTGTAAATTCCTAAACCCAAAAGGGTGAATATTGGACCGAAAACGGTTGATTGAATTTTCATAGGATATTCAAGAAATAGTAAAGCATATCATTTTTTGGTTCATAAATAAGAAAATCCCGACATTCATATTAATACGGTAATCGAATCCGATAATGCTGAATTCTTTGAGAATATTTATTCGTATAAAAATGAATGTGAGTCGTCTAGTGAAAAATCTAAGCGACCCCGAGAAGAAGAAAAGGAAAGTACGTTTAATGAGGAAAATCCAAGACGCATTAAACGTCAAAGGACAACCATTTCCTTTGGACTAGACTTTCTGACATTTTTGTTGGAAAATGAGCCTCAAACGTTCAAAGAATCAATGTCTTCCTCGGAAGCACAATATTGGAAAAAGGCAGTCAATAGTGAGATAGAATCCATATTAAGTAATCATACTTGGGAATTGGTTGATCTTCCTCCGATAAATAAACCTTTGGGTTCTAATTGGATTTTCAAAAGAAAAATGAAAGCTGATGGTACTATTGACAAATATAAGGCAAGTTTAGTTGTTAAAGGGTTTAGAAAATGAGAAGGTCTTGATTACTTTAACACATACTCGGGGGTAACAAGGATTGCATCTATCCGGGTGTTAATAGCATTAGCCGCCGTGTATGGTCTTCAAATCCATCAGATGGATGTAGGAGAGTTGGAGGAATAAATCTATATGGAACAACCTAAAGGGTTAGTAGTTCCCGAAAAAGAAAAGAAGGTGTGTCAACTTGTTAAGTCACTTTACGGACTAAAACAAGCACCAAAACAATGGCATGCGAAATATGACCAAAAAATGTGGTCAAATGGTTTCAAGATCAATGAGTGTGACAAATGTGTTTACATTAAGAATACTCCAAATCAAATAGTCATTATTTGTTTATATGTGTATGATATATTGATAATGAATAACGACATTGCTAACATATATGCTACTAAGTGCATGCTTACTATTAAGTTTGATATGAAAGACTTAGGAGTTGTCGATCTAATTTTTGGAATTAAGATCATTCAGACTCCTCAAGGTCTAGATTTGTCTCAATATCATTATATTAAAATGGTACTTGAAAATTTCAAATATTTGGACTTTAAAGAAGCAAAAACTCGAATTGATTTAAACCATACTCTTGTAAAGAATTAAGGTCAAAGCAAGTCTCAATTGGAATATGCTCGAGTGTTGGGAAGTTTGATGTACATTATGAATTGTACATGACCTGATATAGCTTGTGCAATAGTAAGCTTAGTCGATATTGTCACGTCCCATCCTCAGGGAGTGCGACCGACGCTCAACCGAGTGAACCCGGTCGAGCAAGCCTGCTGAGCCTGTTCTACCGACTCATTCATAAACCAAAAAGGAATCTCAACGTCATTTGTTAAGCTAGAAGGAGGTCAGCTATGAACATATAGACATGACACTAATCCATTCTCCCTTATATACATGTTTTCATAATTAAATCTTCCAAAATATATGTATGATTTTATAATTTTAGTGGGAGAGAGTTAAAATTATAAGTTGATTTAACAACCACCCCACCAAGCATACATGACCCACATAAGTGTCTACGGAGCCTCTAACGATACAAAAGACAAGCATGATCCTGCTGGTGACAAGGCCCCCGCTGTACCTCAAAATGTAATGACATGTAAACAAAAGAAGAACAACATATTCTACATACGACCCCGGGAAGGAACGAGGATCACCGAGACTGCTATGGGGAGAAGGGGAAGGCACCACTACCTGCGATCAGCGCTGTTGATACCCAATTTCTCTCTCGGCCGCCCTCTCCCCTTATTTCTCTCAAGCTCTCTCTGCTAAACCTAGCTCCTCTCGCCAGCCACAGCTTCGACGGTGACCATGGCGGTCTCACCACCACTCCTAGCCTATGGCTCTCCTCCCACGCCGGTTTTGGCACTGTCCTGAGGCCCTCAAAAGAACCTGGAACAGTTCAACTCCCACCTATGGATTTTCATGCCGTTCTCCGGCCATTCGAGTAAGATCTCCTCATTTTTTGGCTAGAACCAGTGGTTCTTTAGCCGGTTCTCCTTCTCTTTGGGTTGTCTCTATGAAACCCTAACTGCTAGTCTCTGATTTTCTTAGATCTGTAATAGATCTTGGCATATTATGAGCCATTTTCGGTGTTCTCAAAGGTTGTTCCGTTTTCCCTAAAACGATTCTTCATCTTCAAACTAGGGTTTCATAACCCTTTTTTAAAACGGTTTTCCTATGATCTTCAGTGATATTCTAGGATTTCTACTGTGTTTTAGCGATTTATTTAAGTCTCTCTCTTTATATGAGTTTGTTGTGTTAAAACCCCAATCTTTAGTCCTAAACCTTGAGTTCCTGATTTTGTCTCCGATAATGTGTTTGCATATGTGCTTGCGTCTCATGAGCTTTATGATTCTCTGAAAATTTACCCTATGGTGTTCATATATGTCTCTGATTTTATTTCTTTTCCCACTTACATCAATGTTTACCCTGTAATTCATGTGAATCCCTAATTTTGTATGATTTTACTCTACTGTGATTACTAGGGTTTCAAATTTCTTGACCATTATCTATTTAATTCGTGTTGACTTCCTTTAGTTGATGTTGTCCTTATTCGAGTCCCTAATTCCATAGGATTAATGTCCTTCACTGCTCTCCTACGGTAATAAATTACTGATTTTGACCCATGAGTTATTCACTTGCCTTATTTGATTGATTCTACTGTTAATCGATTCTTATAGACCTTTCCTTAATTAGATTTTATGAACCTAGACTAATTACTTGTTCTATATGCTGAAATTATTTCCCTGTGTGGTATTCCAGTCACACATGATACTTTCCCTAATTGGTGCTAATTTCCTGAGATTTGAACCTCTCGAGAGTTTCTTGCTGATTTCCATCATTCCCTGCCTTATTTTTCGTAGGTGATTATGCTGATTCTTATGACATTCCTTAATTAATATGTTATGTACCTAGCCTAATTACCTGCCCTATACTTGTATTAGTTTGAAATATTTCCTTATGTGTTATATGTCAGCCATATGGTATCTTTCCTTATTTTTCACATGTCCATTACCATTTGAAATTTAACCCCTTAATTAGAGGAAGTACTTAAATTGATTGATTCTGATTCCTTTAATTGCTACCTGAATTTGATCTACACCTTATTTACTACTATTTTCAAAGCTATATAGACCCATGCATCTTATTTTCAAAACAGACAAACTGATCTGTTCAACTATCTCTCTCTCTCACAAATAAGAAACTCTATGCTTTCTCTCTTCTGTGCTAGCTACTACTATTCTAAGTTAGCTGGCTGCAAGCCAAGGCTAACTATTGTGCATATCCTACTTCCTATTTGTGTTACTGCTTTCTTCACTTCACTGATATGTTCTAATTTAGATATCAGTCTTCAAACCAACATGTTTCTATTACTGTTGTAATTCAGTATGTTTCTAATTTGCTTTTACTTATTATTCAACATGTATCTAGGATCCTGAACTCCATTCACATGTTAAGTTAGGCTTTACTTGTTTGTGACCAGCATGTTTCTATGAATCTCCATGCCTATGACTGGTACATTAGTTTAATCATGGTCTTAGTTGTTTTGGTGTTAATCTAACCTAGTACTTTACTGTACCCCTAATACTCTGAACCCTTAGGAGCTTCTGATTGCATGCATATATGTGTGTCTTCCTGCTACATGTTTTCCCTCACATGCTCTGTATTTGTCTCCCTCAAATCCCGTTACCCCTGTTTGTGATTATTGGACTATCTCTAGTCCTTTGTGTGATGTTGAACTTTTATTCCAATAAAGTTTTCCTCTTCAAAACTATTTTTCTTTCTTACCCTTTCTCAAAACTGTTTTCTTACTTAAACCCTTTTAAAAAATAAAAAGCACTCTCACATATACTCTTAGAAATCTAGGTTCTGCCCCTTCTGTGTGAGCATTGCCTTGGGACCCTTGAGCTCCCTCTGAACTTTGACACATAGAGGCTGGCCATTCCACACTTCTCTTACTCTATCTTGGCTATGAAATATGGGTGTGAGCACTTCCCAGGATCCCTTGAGGTCCTTAGGGAACTCTGACACACCCAGATTATGAGAAGGTTGTGAAATAATACCTGGCATTGAGGACCTGGAGACTTGAGCCTATTTTGTAGGCTCCCAATAGTTAACTTCTTATTTTTTTTCTATTTCAGTTGTGTAATTCGTATTCAATGGCATGTAATAATTATTTTTAAACAACTCGGGGGTCGGATAATGAAAAATGGATGGGTGATATGCATGCTGTAGTATAGTTAAGGGTAGAAACCATGCTTCTAGGTTTATTTTCTCTGTGCGCAATAGCAGCCACATTTAGGTACACCATGCCATGCATTAGATATCATGCTACTTAGGATTTATGTGTATTCGTCATCTCCACGCTTAGAAATCCTGCCTATAGGATACATAATTACAATAAAACAAGTTTCTATTGCGTGATTCTGCCCATGTTCTGAAATTTCATTAGAAGTACTGTCTTAGGATAAATAAGCTGTAATCATGTCTCATCATGCTATACACGTAGAGATCCTGTTTTAGGTAAACAACGATTAAAATCTGTCACCTATTCTATTCCTGAACTGTGCATAATGCTATGATTCTATGTGCATTTAGAAATCCTGTTTAAATTATTATGCATCATGCGGCATTAGATATCATGCTATAGGATCGTATCTATTTAACTACATTTAGTCTAAACACAGAATAGTTCCCTGTTCTCACCAACTGGTAATTAGACTTTGTACATCTTCACACCTAGAATCGCATGTTATTAGCTATAAACAACTTAGAGTCATTAACCAATCTGAATAACTGTTGCACGTTATCCAACACTTAGGCAAGCCTTAGGTAATTAACTTAAAAATATAAAATTAGAACTGTCTTTGTGATCATGTTTAACTGTCAGCATGCTTAAAACCAGTAGTCAAGCCTGATTAAGACTTCCTCTCAGAGTTATGCAATAATCTGTCTTTGTGTTGTCACCTAGATACCATGATTTAGGATTCTGAATTAATATGGACCTTAATTGTGCATGAGACATGCTGTTTATGTGTACTGTGTGTGGAGGAATATTTGAGCCTTTATCTGTTTTCTATGCTTTCCTTTATCTGCAGTCCTACTTGTTTTGTTGTCTGTCGCCTTAGAATTTTACCTTTAAAACTCGAGGGTCTTCCTAGAACCTCCTTTAGGATAGGAGTCCTAATTTCCTCCGGGACTGATAGGAAGGGACGGGTAACAACATGCAATAGAGGTCGAGACCAATACTTGTTTTAATAACCTTACGGGGTGGGAATGGTAGAATATGAATATGATGACCGGTGCACTAATACCACGTGTAGACCCTCTTCGAGGACTGATTACCGGTATTGCATTGATGTGATCCATATTATTATAAACCTAGGTCACCTTTATATGCTAGCTCGTAATTCCTTTTCAAAAATCAATCTTCTTTATTGTTTTTCTAAATATCTACATGCTTAAGACTTAAACCCCCTCTCATTTGAGCCTTTACTTGTTATTTGCTAGTTGTACAAATTCACGAAACCATTTGGTCGGGAACCACACTTGTGGATCCTGAGGTGTGCCTAACACCTTCCCCTTAGGATAATTTCAAGCCCTTACCCAAATCTCTGGTTAGCAACGTAGTTATAATTGAACCCCTTAGGTGCCTTAACACATTGTTAAAATCGTATGGTGGCGACTCTTCAAAATATGCAAACCCCTTTCCCAAAAGGAATGAGTTTTCCCAACTAATGTCATAAACCCGATTCCGCGAGGAAAAAAGAGGGCACGACAGCATGGCGACTCTACTGGGGATATCCAGGCTTTTACCATTTCAAATTGTTTCGTGAATTTGTGCTATTTTAAATACTTGCACCCTTTCCTATTCCTTTTACATGCAATTAATTGTTTACTTCCGGTATTTACTCTTCTTCAAACACAAAATTGACATGTCTCTTTGTTTCCTTTTGTAACTGCTTTAAATCATTACTACTATTTTTACTGTTTTCTTTAACGTGCAAATACGTGACAACTTGTTTTAATACTTATTGCATAAATCATGCTCAACATTCATACTCCACTCGTGCCAAACAAAATACTATAGCAACGCTTGATGAGTGGTTGCGCCCTTCATATATTATCACCCACTAAATTCGGAAAGGCTTATTTGCAGTAAAACTAGTCGATCATCGGTGCAGTCAACGATTCCGTGCCGTTCCCCCTTGAGTTGTCCGCTCAAGGATACTGGTCTAAAACCCCATAGAAATACTCTATTGCACTATTGCATGCATCATGGTCAAACCTAGTCAAGCTAAAGTGTTGTCTGCACGATAGATTTTAAGATAACCTTATCCAAAAGTCCACCGGGTTTCCCTAAACCCAAACGGACGCCCTTACATTCTGTGCATTTATTTGGAGAACTAAATGCGCCCTGCTAATTATTGATGATAAATAATCGATTCCGGTGGGGGTAAGGGCCTAACTTTATTTGCTTTGCAGATAAAATGAGGCACGAAGTCCCCAGATTCGGCATGGTCTCCAACATCCACCCAAAACTGTTGAGTTGGTGGGAATATCTGTACTCTAGAGACAAAGCTATCGTCAGGAAACACTTGGGTAATCTACCGTCTCTCCTGGAAATCCAGCCTAACAAAATGATAATAGAGGTTGCTACCTGTTCTGGGATCGTGAGAGGTCCGTGTTACGCTTTGGGAACATCAAAATGGTGCCTTTGATAGAAGAGATAGGAGGGCTGGCTAACCTAGTATGGAAAACTCCAGGGTTGTTGATGCCTGAGAACTGCATAGGCAAAAGTTTCCACAAAATGATGGGTCTGAAAAAGGACGCGAAATTGGTATGTTTGGAGGATTCGTACATTCCTTTTGACTACTTGTACGAAAGGTATGGATACAGAAAATCATACCGTACCTACCATGACGAGTTTGCTATCACCTCTCTAGGACACGTCCATCGCCGAGTGTTCATGTTTATGGTTTGCTTTTTGGGTTTGATCGTGTTCCCGATGAAGAAAGAAACGATCCATACCAGGCTAGCCATGGTAACTAAGACCATAATGGAAGGGGTAAATGGGCAAGATTTTAGCATTGTGCCCATGATCGTTGCAAACATATATCGGGCCTTAGAAAGGTGTCAACAAGGAGCAAAGCATTTCGAAGGTTGCAATTTATTACTTCAACTCTGGCTGATGGAACATCTCCAAAAAGGCGAATATCAACAAGACATTCACTGTAGAATGTGGGATGACCACATCGCTTTCCATCACCCAAAGCGAATGAATTATATCCCTGACATGTTCGCTCAGCCTGAAAATGCTGAGTGATGGGTTGAGATTTTTGATAACTTGACTGAAGAACAGGTTCAATGGATGTTTGAATGGTTTCCAATGGATGAGTTCATCATTCGATCCCGAGACGCATCATTTCTGATACTGATTGGTCTAAGGGGGACATACCCTTACGTCCCTCTTCGAGTTATGAGGCAAGCATGAAGGAAGCAAGTCATCCCTAGGGTCGAGAAGATGAGCCATTTTTGAGCTGACTTTCAAAATAATGAAAGTCCTCACAAGTGCCAAGCTCAGCACCTGTGGCACTGCAAGGTTATACTTGAGAAAGACACCATCGATCCAGACAGGTATCACGCTGGTTGTACCCCTTTCTATCTTGGTTGGTTAGAAAAGGATCTGGGTGATCAGAGCAAGATGGGGTACGTCCGAGGTCACAGGGTTATAGATGAAAGGGCTGAGGCACAAGTCAATACAACAAACTGCGCAAAAGGATCTGGGAAAGTGAGGATGACCACTACAAGATACATGAGTCCAACAAAAAACTGATCGAGGAATGGAAAGACATGGCTATCAATGCCAACAAAAGGCTGGGGTTCTTGGAACGAGGTATAATCAAGCTAGAAGAAAAGTTCATCAAAAGAGTTGAAGATTGTCAAAAGGCAGAGGGAGCTGCAGGAGGATACCTAGCCAGAACCTACCTGTTGTTGGGACTTCGCGAGCTGGGAAAACTGTACAAGGAAAGCAAGAATGCCGAGTCTGGGGAAGGTCCTTCTGGGACCAAGTAGATAGGAGTGTCTTTATTTTTCTATCAATGTAATAAAGGCCAATGGCCATTATTGACTTTTATTTTCGTGTATCGTTTGGGATTTGTCTATTTTTCTTATCAATAAAATGAGGCATTTAGCATTTTAAGTTCTCTAAATCAATTGGTCGCTAGGCCTACCTAGGGCACAAAGAGGTTCCCAACTTAGGACGCGCTTTACATTTCCGCATTATGTGCTTAAATACCGCAATATTATTTTCATAATCCTCACTGACTTGGTTACCTTTTGTTTTTATTTTTTTTCTTACTCCCCTCCCCAAAGGTTAGTTCGTGCATTCTAGCATCGTCAGCCTATCGCACCAGATCCAAGGGCCCTCCACCTACTCCTCCTCCTAGTCCTCCCAAGGGAAAATACAAAGGCAAAAGTAATATGGAAGAGTTCAGCGGCACCAGAAAGAAGAATATGATTGAACAGGTAGAGGACACTGATGGCCGAGGTATTCAGGTCCTGCATGAGAACATGTCACCACTTGAACAGAAATTGCTGAAGTTTCAGGAAGAACTTGATCAAGTCCGGAATCTGGCCAATTTGTCATTTTCCCTCAACGTCCCCGATCTCAACCTTCCAAATGCTCAAAACCCCGCACCTCCACAAAATATCCCAAGACAGCAAAATCATCCCGCACCTCACCTCACGCCACTCCCCCAAAGAACCAAACTCTCCCGACATAGTGCAATGCTTTCCACACCTCAAATAACACTCCACTACTCATCCCATAACCTCAAAACCCCACAAAAGGCCATTTCCACACCTATAACAATCCCATATATGTGGAAACAGTGACCCACTCCACTCCGCCTATCCCACAAGCGTCCGAGTCTGACGAAAAGGATTTACTTATCAGGAACCTGGCCGAAGAGCTTAGGAAACTGACCAGCCGAGTCCAGGGTGTTGAAGGAACCAAGGGGATTGAAGGGTTGAATTATGAAGACCTTTGTATCCAACCTGATGTTGAACTGCCCGAGGGGTAAACCTCCAAAGTTCGAAATGTTCGACGGTACTGGTGATCTGAGAGTCCATCTGCGGACCTATAGTGACAAATTGGTTGGCATGGGAAAGGATGAAAGAATCCGCATGAAGCTGTTCATGAGGAGTTTGAAGGGAGACGCACTGTCTTGGTACATCAGCCAAGACCCCAAGAAATGGTCAAACTGGGTAAGCATGGCGTCTGATTTTATGGACAGGTTTAGATTCGACAAAGAGAACGCACTAGATGTGTTCTACATTCAAAATTTGAAGAAGAAACCTACAGAAACATTTTGCGAGTATGCTACTCGCTGGAGGTCCGAAGCCGCTAAAGTCAGACCTGCTCTAGAGGAAGAACAAATGAACAAGTTCTTTGTCTGGGCTCAGGACCCGCAATATTATGAACAGTTAATAATGGTTGAAGGCCACAAGTTCTCTGACATCATCAAAATGGGTGAGCGGATTGAATAAGGTATTAAAAGCGGTATGGTTACAAATTTTGAAGCCTTGCAAGCCACTAACAAGGCTCTACAGTCCGGTGGTGTGTCTAAGAAGAGAGACGTGGGAGCCGTAATGGTTGCACAAAGAGCCAAGTCCCCACTCAAATACCAAACCTATCCAACACCTCCACTCACATACCATCCAACCCCGAATTACCAAGCACCCTCACCAAATTACCAAGCTCCACCACCTTCCTACCAAGTTCCACCACCCACATATCAACCTGCTTTGCCCAGATATTCAAAACCCGCTCCTGTCTACCACACTTATAATTCCCAGCCATTCCATTACCAATCACCCCCTGCACGCCAAGACTTCCCTAGACCTCATCCCAATTTTGATCGCCGCCCTCCAAAGCAATACACCGCCATAACCGAGCCCATTGACCAGCTGTATGAGAAGCTCAAAACCGCTGGTTATGTCACAAAAATCCCTGATGCCACCCTTGAGAACCCTTATCAGTGGGTTAAACCAAACAAATCATGTGCATACCATTCTGGCATGAAAGGACACACCATCAAAGAATGCCGCTCTCTGAAGAACAAAATACAGGCTCTCATTGACAACAAGATTATTGTGGCAAAAGACCTTGCTCTAAACGTCCGTGACAATCCTTTGCCAGACCATAAGGGTAGAGGTATCCATATGATTGAAATAGAAGATGATTGGGATCCCGAGAGATCAATTGGTTTGATCGCAGAAGGCGATAACCCAAAGAAACCCGCAGTCACTCTCAAACCGATCATAGTCCAGATTCAACCATCTGATTCCGCTGAGGTGAATATGTCTATACCATTTGAGTTTGAAGCAGCGCCACCAGCAAAGTCACCAGTGCTAATTGAAGTTGAGTTTGTATCTCCGACAAATGCACCGGAACCATTCAAGGTCGTAGTCTTGCCACCCCGAACACACATTCCATTTGAAGTAAGGATGGCTGCACCAATTCCGGTGACAATGTCAACCACGCCACCCTTCTATTCAAACGCTATCCCTTGGGACTACACAACCGAGGCAAGAAGGAAAGGCAAGGTCAGGTCTGAGGAAGCAGTCGCAGCACAGGGTAGGACGAGAACTGGTAGGGTCTACACCCCTGAGCATCTGGACGAGTCAAGCAAGAAAGATGCCAACCGGCCTCTCCTTATCAAAACAGGTCCCGATGACCTTTGGAGAAAGGTAAAGGCTAAGGAGTATTGTCATCGACCAGCTGAACAAGACACCGACACAGATATCCATCCTCTCTCTGCTGCAGAATTCCGAAACACACAAATGCTTTGTTGAAAGTGTTGAGTGAAGCATATGTGCCAAAAAACATCACTAGCAGGGAAATGGCCAATATGGTAGGCCAGGTACTGGAGAGTCATAAAATCACTTTTCATGAGGACGAGCTACCACCTGAAGGATTGGGGCATAACAAAGAGCTGCACATCACTGTGCTATGCGAAGATCATTTTATCACAAGGATCTTGATCGATGAAGGTTCCAGTCTTAACATCTGTCCGTTGATAACACTCAAGAAATTGGGTAAAATGCTACATGAGATAAGGGATGGAGAGATCAATGTGAAAGTCTTCGACGGTTCTCAGAGGTCCACCATAGGGGAGATCAGTCTATGTCTGCAGATGGGACTGACTTGGTTCGAAGTGGATTTCCAGGTGATAGATGTGCCAGCATCCTACAACCTATTATTGGGACGAATCTGGATTCATGCTGCTGGGGCAGTAGCGTCAACGCTACATTAGGTGTTAAAATTTGAGTGGAACCACCAAGAGGTGATTATTCATGGTGACGGTAGCAACCCCATTTTTAGTCGTCAAACTATTCCGGTGATTGACGGAAAAAGGAAGATAGGCAGAGGAACTTACCACCACATTGAACGGGTCAATACTATCGACAAAGACAAGTGCTGGGACAACAAGATTGAGAGCATCCTGAACTGGAGGGGATATGAGACACGCAAAGGTCTCGTTAAGAACCTCCAAGGGATCACGAATCCCATAAAGCTCAAGGAACATGGCACCACTTTCGGTCTGGGGTATGAGTACACTTGGCAGGAATTCAACGACTGGTCGCCACCTTGGCACGGTCCCTATTACCCTTTGGAGCAGCCGATACCTCATCTTGAGCAGACTTTCAAGCAGGCCGACATTATTTATGGATCAGACGAAGAAGAAGCACTTGCAGCGATGAGGAGTTTGTTCCTAGAGGACTAGGATATGGATTGCTGTGTTGTTCTCGAGGAGGAGGGGGAGGAAGGCCCTTCCATAAAGACTGTAATCAAGGGGACATATCTCAAGAACTGGTCTATCAAGACAACTAAAGCCCGACGAGCCTCGGACATTACTATTACTTGTCTTGATGAACTGATGACTGTGACATGCAATGAGACAACGCAGCAAACGGGCATTGATTCAGATGAAGACGACATACCTGACGAGATTGTCAAAGAAGTTGAGAACTTTGAGAATAGACCTAAGTCCAACCTGGATGAGACCGAAGTTATCAACCTGGGGGATTCAGAAAACGTCAAGGAGACTCACATCAGCATTCATTTGTCACCATCAGAAAAGAAAGAATACACATAGTTTCTAAGAGAGTATGAGGACGTATTTGCATGGTCGTATGATGACATGACTAGTCTGAGTACGTCTATTGTGGCTCATAAACTGCCAACCAATCCAATGTGTCCACCGGTGAAACAAAAGCTCAGAAAGTTCAAACCCGACATGAGTTTGAAGATCAAAGAAGAAGTTACCAAGCAGATCAATGCCAAAGTTCTCCGGGTAGTGGAGTACCCGACATGGTTAGCCAACATTGTACCTATGCCGAAGAAGGACGGGAAGGTCAGAGTCTGCGTTGACTACCGGGATCTCAACCGGGCCAATCCGAAAGATGACTTCCCCTTGCCAAATATACACATTCTGATTGATAACTGCGCCAAGCATGAATTGCAGTCCTTCGTGGATTGCTTCGCTGGTTACCACCAGATTTGGATGGATGAGGAAGCTGCTGAGAAAACGCCGTTCATCATGCCATGGGGAGTGTATTGTTACAAGATGATGCCATTCGGTTTAAAGAATACAGGGGCCACCTACATGAGGGCCATGACCACCATATTCCATGACATGATTCATAAGGAGATCGAGGTGTACATGGATGATGTCATTATCAAATCAAAGAAAGCTACTGATCACATGGGGAAGTTGGGGAAGTTCTTCAATAGATTGCAAAAATAAAATCTGAAACTAAACCCCGCGAAGTGTGCATTCGGGGTTCCTGCTGGGAAGTTGCTGGGATTTATTGTAAGCCGCCGGGGAATAGAATTGGATCCGTCAAAAGTCAAAGCCATTCAAGAGCTACCACCACCAAGGAACAAGAAAGATGTGATGAGTTTCTTGGGGAGGCTTAATTACATCAGCCGGTTTATAGAACAGTCTACTGTAATCTGCGAGCCAATCTTTAAGATGCTGAAGAAGGACGCTGCAACCCAGTGGACCGACGATTGTCAAAAGGCTTTCGACAGAGTCAAGGAATATTTGTCAACACCGCCAGTCCTAGTACCACCTGAGCCAGGCAGACCTTTGTTACTCTATCTTACAGTGTTAGATGGAGCTTTCGGCTGCGTTCTAGGGCAGCACGATGGAACAGGAAGGAAGGAACAAGCTATTTATTACCTCAGCAAGAAGTTCACTCCATATGAGGCCTGATATTATCTATTAAAGCGTACCTGTTGTGCTCTAACTTGGGTCGCCCAAAAGCTGAGGCATTACTTCTGTGCCTACACAACATATCTCATATCAAGGATGGATCCGTTAAACTACATTTTTTAGAAACCCATGCCCACTAGCAAGCTAGCCAAGTGGCAAATCTTACTGAGCGAATTCGACATTGTCTACATGACTTAGAAGGCAGTTAAAGGACAAGCTCTGGCAGACCATCTTGCTGAGAATCCCGTTGACGGAGGATACGAACCCCTGAAAACATATTTTCTTAATGAGGAGGTATTATTCATAGGAGACGCCATTGCAGAATCCTATGATGGTTTGGAGGATGTTCTTCGATGGAGAAGCAAACTTCAAGGGAGTCGGTATTGGACTAGTCCTAGTGTCACTCAAATATCCGCCAAACTCAGGTTCCCTTGCACCAACAATATGGCCGAATATGAAGCCTGCATCTTGGGGATCAATATGGCCATTGACATGAATGTCCAGGAGCTGTTAGTGATCGGTGATTCAGACCTATTGGTACATCAGGTACAAGGAGAGTGGGCAACAAAGAATTCCAAGATACTGCCGTATCTGCACCAGTACAGGAATTAAGAAAGAGGTTCACAAAGATAGAGTTCTGGCACGTCCCCAGAATCCAGAATGAGTTCGCCGACGCATTAGCTACTTTGTCCTCATCCAGACAAGAATTTCATTGACCTTATTCCTGTAGAGATCCATAATCAGCCAGCTTACTGTGCCCATGTTGAAGAAGAAGCAGACGGAAATCCTTGGTTTCATGACATCGAGGAGTACTTGGCAAAAGGAGAATACCCCGAGCTTGCAAATTCCACTCAGAAACGCACACTTCAGAGATTGTCCAACAATTTCTTCCACAGTAGAGGAATCCTGTATAGGAGGACTCCCTATTTGGGGTTATTAAGGTGCGTTGATGCAAAAGAAGCATCAAAATTGCTGGAAGAAATTCATGCCGGGACCTGTGGCCCACATATGAATGGTTTTGTTCTAGCAAAGAAGATATTCCGAGCTGGTTACTTTTGCATGACTATGGAAATGGACTGCATCCAATATGTTCGGAAGTGCTACCACTTCCAGATACATGGGGATATAATAAAGGTGCCTCCAAGTGAGCTCAATGCAACTAGCTCACCATGGCCATTCACCGCTTGGGGTATGGACGTTATTGGACCAATCGAGCCTGCCGCTTCCAATGGCCACATGTTCATTTTGGTCGCCATTGACTACTTCACTAAATGGGTCGAAGCAGCCTCCTACAAAGCAGTTACTAAGAAAGTCATGGCCGACTTTGTCCGCGACCGCATTGTTTGTCGGTTTGGAGTTCCAAAGTCAATCATCACCGACAATGGTTCTAATCTCAACAGTGACTTGATGAAAGATATGTGTGAAACTTTCAAGATCAAACACAAGAATTCCATAGCATACAGACCTCAGATGAATGGAGCCGTAGAGGCTGCTAACAAAAACATCAAGAAGATACTAAGGAAGATGATAGAAAGGCACAAGAAGTGGCATGAAAAGTTATCATTCACTTCATTGGGATACCGCACCACTATCCGCACATCAACAGGGGCAACTCCCTATATGCTAGTTTATGGTACAGAGGCTGTAATTCCTGCCGAAGTGGAGATTCCATCTCTAAGAATTATACAGGAAACTGAGCTCAGTGATGTAGAGTGGGTAAGAAGCCGTTATGAGCAACTAGCCATCATAGACGGGAAGAGAATGAATGCAGTAGGTCATGGTCAACTATATCAGAACAGAATGGCCAGGTCCTTCAACAAAAAAATCAAGCCGAGACAATTCACACTAGGGAAGCTTGTGTTAAAGAAAATCTTTCTGCATCAAGATGAAGCCAAAGGGAAGTTCTCTCCCAACTGGCAAGGTCCGTACATGGTTCATAGAGTGCTGACAGGAGGAGCACTCATACTTGCAGAAATGGACAGAGAAGTTTGGTTGAAACCGATGAATTCAGATACAGTCAAGCGCTACTATGTGTAATTTTGATGCTTTCTCAGTGATGTAATTTGAACTACGCCTGACCTGATTCTCGTTTGAGAGGGGATACGTAGGCAGCCCTATGGGTTTGGTTGGAAATTGGGGCAGAATTTTGAGGAGGGCCCTCAATATTCCGAAGCGAGTAGCAGTCCACAAGCATTCATCCAGCCAACTGGGAGAAGAATTTTGAGGAGGACCCTTAAAATTCTGAAGCAAGTTCATCCAATCGCCGAGCGAGCAGCAGTCAGAGGCATCCACCCAGCAAACTGGGGCAGAATTTTGAGGAGGACCCTTAAAATTCTGAAGCAAGTTCATCCAATCGCCGAGCGAGCAGCAGTCAGAGGCATCCACCCAGCAAACTGGGGCAGAATTTTGAGGAGGACCCTCAAAATTCCACAGTAAGAGAGGTTGCAATGTATCAAGCCATGTCATGTCGTCGGTTCATCTAAAACTATTTTAGATTATATATTATATCTTACAAAATCATGCATATTTATTTTTTCTGAAGCAGCTTGTTTAGCGAACGCTACCCTAATGATACAGACAGTATCATCATGATCAAGCAAACGAGCCAAGAAGAGCCAGCAGGAATGCGAACTAACCTTTCCCCTTTACAAAACTCACGATCTTTCTTTGGATGTAGGCACAAAATTGCAAAAGCCCCAAAACATACTATCCGCTCAAATGACAGACATCGTTCCTCAAACTCGTCATGCCAATACTTATTATCAACATAAACGATGCTTCATTATCACAATGCTCTACCGCAATTTAACACCAGCTAAGAATTTTTGTTGTCCTTCCTTAAATATTGCATAAGGCTACCTCTCTGCCTTCCGAGACTAAACGCTGTCTCCATCTGCATCCGCATATTGCATAAGGCTACCTTTCTGCCTTCTGAGACTAAACACTGTCTCCATCTGCATTTCGCATATTGCATAAGGCTACCTTTCTGCCTTCCGAGACTAAACGCTGTCTCCATCTGCATTCGCATATTGCATAAGGCTACCTTTCTGCCTNTGCCAGCTAATAATTTCTGTCGTCCTTCCTGACTAAACGCTGTCTCCATCTGCATTCGCATATTGCATAAGGCTACCTTTCTGCCTTCCGAGACTAAACGTTGTCTCCATCTGTATACTCATATTGCATAAGGCTACCTTTCTGCCTTTCGAGACTAAATGCTGTCTCCATCTGCATTCGCATATTGCATAAGGCTACCTTTCTGCCTTCCGAGACTAAATGCTGTATCCATTTACTTCTCAAAAGCAAATGATGCCTATTTACTGCGCTTTCCTTTTGGGCTAAGCTATGCCTCTTTAATTCACAGGACTAAGCTCTGTCTTGTCAGCATCATACTATTGCATCTTCATGG